>OW804095.1:37252208-37403342 GCA_942159475.1 Sthenelais limicola
GAAAATAAAGTTTAAAAGACAGTTCAACCTAACCAAACTGATTGCTAGAATCAATGTTATACCGAAACTACTCGAATTTACCTAGTATTGACCAAATTGCAGTCTAATTTAGCAGAATTTACTATATATGTACAGCTGCTAATTATACATTTTCTGAAAATCTGACCCATAAAAGTGTAGTGAAGGAAGAAGGGGAGAGGGAAGAGCAGAGCTCTGCACCTGATGAGAGATGAACTGAAAATGAATTGTCCTCGTCACCTAGTATTGACCAAATTGCAATGGAGCAACTGGATGATTTTATCGTTGCTTTTGAGACAGGGCTAAATAATAAACAGTCCCCATTCCTAAAATATTATGTATGATTCTTCCTCTCTCTCAGAGGGATGTGTACACCCAAGTTAAAATAAAGTCATTAAAAAAGAAAGATGTCTTTGTGTTTTCAGGTAATAACCGGCAACCTGATGTCTCCGTGTAACATAAGCTTTACTAAAAAAAAGAATTTCGAAGAGTCATCTTTCTTTTTTTTTACTCCTTCTGTTCAGTTCATATGTTGCAACATGTTATATATTGGTCAGATCGGCGGAAAATGTATAATTGGCAGCTGTACACAATCAGTCAATTCTGCTAAATTTGACTGAAAAATGGTAAATTATTGATATATTTCAATATAATTAGCATTACGTTCATTCAAACAATCGGTTTCGCTATGTTGAACAACATTTTCACCCTCATTTCTCTTTCCAAATTTGAGTTATTTGAAATGATTGGTGACGGCGAACTGTACATTTTCCGACAATCTGACCCATATCATTAATGTGATATAAAATGATTATGGGAAGGAAAGTAACATACAGCTCTGTATGAGTGGCTTTATTTGTGTAACTTAGGCTGTATGCGAAGTTCATTTTTTAGTATCTGGAAATATGTCATGTATGTAGAACTTTTCTAAATGTTTGTGCAAGGAACTGATTCAATGTCTTTATAAGATAATTATATAGTGAAATATAAAATAAGTGATATGTGGGTGAGGTCGCCAGAAAATGTACAATTCACCTTCACCAATTCTCTCAAATACCTCGATCAGATTTCAGACGAAAATAAAGGTCAAAATACAGTTCAACCTAACCAAACAGATTGCTAGAATCAATGCAATGCCAAATATACTCGAATTTATCTAGTATTGGCCACATTGCAGCCTAATTTAGCAGAATGTACTAAATGTGTACAGCTGCCAATTGTACATTTCCAGAAAATCTCACCCATATATATATATACTCACTTTCAGATGCGGGTCTGCTTTTTGTACACCTTTCTTGTATAAATAAAAAAAAAGGTTTAAATTGAAATTGAATATGCGAATAACACTGACTTTCTGTAATGTGACGAAAGATATCATCTTTTTTTAATTCCCAAGAAAGTTTTTTGGTGTATCATGTGTTGTAATCGACACGAGGTGCATTTGTATCACAAGTTAATATCGAACAGTATTAAGTTGTCTTATGTTGAGGATAACCTAAATGTGTAACACATCCTCCGATTAAAAACTATCAAAATCTAAGAAAAACGATCATGATATCGTTAATCACAATAAGATTAGTGTGTAATACATGTACATCCTCCGATTAAAACTATTAAAAATCTAAGAAAAAACATTATGATATTATTAATTACAATAACATGTAATTATATCACTTTTTAACATTGATCAGGTTCTTTTGAGGAGAACAAAATAATTTGTTTACAATGCGTCCTCCGAAAAATAAAACTTAATCTGAATTCCGATTCGTTTTGGAGAATTTAACGAAACTGAATCATTTAAATGTTAAACTGAAGGACAAAGTGGTTTGAAAGAGGTGAATTATTATGGTGGGTGGCCAGCAGCGGGATGAATCTATTTGGTGCATGACTGTGGAATCACGGTCGTGCTTCAGATGGTTGTCAAGCCAGCTTGTTGCCTGGGAAAACAAGCATCAGGTTGGGCGATAATAGGCACTGTTCGTGCTATGTACTTCCACATGGAAGGCAGCCATCGCCGCATCCAATAGTTGAGGTCTGCAACTAGAATGGCAGTGTCGCGGGGGGTACCGGCGGAGGGGGTATATGGGTCAGAATTTCAGAAATTGTACAATTCAACTTCGCCAATCTTCTCAAATAACCCAAATTTCGGACGAACATAACGTTCAAAATACAGTTCAATCTAACCAACCAGATTGCTAGACTCAATGCAATGCCAAATATACTTGAATGTACCTAGTATTGACCAAATTGCAGCCTAACTTACAGAATTTACTAAATGTGTACAGCTGCCAATTGTACATTTTCTGAAAATCTGACCCATATACAGGGAGGGGAGGGGGGTTTTACATGTTCCTCTCTCATCCCACAGGTTGCAGATTTTTAAAACATATTTATTAACTTCGGTACTATGCATACATTTGTATGTCCTGAAAGGTCAGGGTTAAATTCCCAGAAGGAATTGCATTCCATGTCGTCACATTTATGGAACAAAAATCTAATATATTACTACTAGTAGCTGTGCATCCTTGAATACAATTAAATTCCGTGAATGTGATATATATGAATAAGTATGTAAATACATAATTTATTACGTTTGTGACCCAACTGATCAGTGGACTGATGAAAACACTTTGTTTTGGTATTAAAGTACCACACCATACATAGTCATATGCCGCTGTTTTAATTAAGGATGCTTAATTAAAACAGCGGCATGCGTGCATATTGTACTGAAATGTTTATGTCTCTTTATAATAATAATCATATATATGATGTGTTCCCTGAAAATGAGTCACAATTCGCAAAACTGATATTTTTCAAACTGTTTTTTTCACAAGATGTCTTTATTGAAATGTTCAGATTTTAAGAGGGTTTCGCACTCATAGTCATAAGAATCTATTTCAGGACATTGTATTAAATCTATCCTCGTGTTTTCAAGGCCTTCGTATGGAGTATATTTAGTTACTTTACTGGCAATTCTCCATTCAGAAACATTAAAAACTTCTTCTTTTTTTTCAAAAATAAAAATTTCAATCTTTAAATATAGACATATTTATTAGGTGTCCTAGTGTTTACTATCATTGGAATCAGCTTGATTTCCTCTTTTCAGATATGCTGATATCTCAAAATCCATATTTTCCGACTTATGACTAATTTTCCTAAAATGGATCACATATCATTCGTACTGTTTCACTATGTTTAGCTACAGACGAATGGCCAGCCCCCCATCCCTCCATCAAAAAGAAATAAAGAAAACAAAATGCCACCCTCTTCCCTTTCTTTCTCTCCCCCCCCCCCCCCCCGCCTTGCCATTGGAGATTCTGCTGGGAAGTATTTGGGTCACATTATCTGAAAATGTACAATTGGTAGCTGTACACATTCGGCTAAATTAGGCCAAAAAATGTTAAATATCGGGTATATGTGAGTATATTTGGTATCGCATTGATTTATAGTACCAGTTCTGTTATGTTAAACTGCATTTTGAAGCTAATTTTTGTTTTGAATGGTGGTTATTTGCGAGTATTGGTAAAGGTGAATTGTACATTTTCTGAAAATGTTACCCACATGTGGCGGTGAAGCGTTGTTCATTGCTCTGTGCCTCGCCCTAGGTAACAGATGCTAAGAGGGACAGAGGGGAGAACAACAATGGGTCAAACTCTGGTCAAGTGGGCCTCACCTGTCCCCGAACCCATTGTCATGGAAACAGACCCCTACCGGTACAAACTAACACCATTATCACACCTTCCCTCTTAGTGTTTTGTTGGCAGAGAAGAAAGCTCGGCGCAGAGGCCTAGGATATATACAAAGCCTCTAAAATGCTGACACGTTTTATTTTTTGTATTCTAACGGGCGAAGGGGATGTGCAAGGGCCTCGGATGCCATTGATTGGAGCTCGCCGATCAAAGTGTGTTTTTCTTCACCTTGCATGACAATGATTATAAAAATACATCTAAGTCGTTGGTATTTAATTAATGGAAAGTATTTACCCGCGACTTAAAAGCGCGTGTGCACTCTTTACACAGACGGTACAAGCTGGCGATAAAGCCGGTTAAAATGGGCGATAATAAGGAGGTTGTACGTGCGAAGGGGATTTTGCTGAGTCATTCAAGGATGGACGGGTGGTTAACCCAAGGGGTGACCACTCGTGTGTGTGCTTATTAAAGAGTCGTATGCTCATCATTGCCCATAGAAACTCCGTATGGGTCAGATTTTCAGAAAATCTTCAATTGGCAGCTGTACACATTTAGTTAATTCTGCTAAATAAGGCTGCAATTTGGCCAATACTAGGTAAATTCAAGTATATTCGGCATTGCATTGATTTTAGCAATCTGTTTGGTTAGGTTAAACTGTATTTTGAACTGTATTTTCGTCTGAAATTTTGGTTATTTGAGAGAATTGGTGAAAGTGAATTGTCCATTTTCTGGCGGCTTCATCCATTTGCTGGCGTATAGAATGACATAGGAGCCAAGAAGTGAAGGATGGGCAACGATTCTACGCTTGTATAAACCACCAGCTGTTTGAGCTCGCTAATTTATAGGGATGAACTTGACTAGTTAACAACAATAAGTGTGCACCATTTGACTTTATGGACATACATATGGGCAGTCTGTCTACACGGTGGTATATCTATAGCCAACATGTTTCCTACATTGGTTCTGGTGATGGGAGTTGGAGGGGAATGATTAATGGGGATGCCGTGCATTATATACATGTATACATATATATATATATATATAGCTCTACCTATAGTTGACTTAAAATATGAAAACGATATAATATGTACATACATATATATATAGCTCTATCTATAGTTGAATTAAAAGATAAAAACTATATATATATGTATATATGTACATACATATAGAGAGAATGGGACGAGCCGGCAATAAGCGAAAATTTATAGGACGAGATTCGTCCACATAAGCACGATGCCGTAGGCAGAGTGCTTATGTGGGCGAATCAAGTCCTATAAATTTTCGATTATTGCCGGCGAGTTCCATTCTATATTTATTATATGTGCATAAAATTTGATCATATGTCATCAGATATTACTGAAAAAATACTTAAGAAGTCTCAGAGAGCCCCACTGCCCCGCTGACAGCCCCACTGACAGCCCCGCTGACACTCCTGCACTATGCGATCATGCAGTATTTATTTTAGGTCTACTTATATTGTTGACTTAAAATGTTCATAACGCAGCCATTTCTTGAGCTACATTAATAAAATTTATATCATTCAATAGAGAATTTAATGCTCTATTTAATGATATGGTTTTATCATGTATTTCTATAACCATAGTACCAGAATCACGGGTGGATTACCGATCACGGGGATTTGTTTACATGCTCCGCGGAGAGCCAAAGCTCCGCGAAGCATAATAACAGAGCTATTTTTAGACAACTACATTTCATATAGGACACGTCCTATATGAATATTTTTATAGCACCCCACTTATAGCATGTCTCATATAGAATGCGCGTATAATAAATATATATATAGCTCTATATCTATAGTTGAATTGAATATAAAAACGATATATATATATGTACATACATAGAGAGAATGGGACGAGCCGGCAATAATTGAAAATTTAATATAGGAGATTCGTCCACATAAGCACGATGCCATGATTCTTACCTTATAACAATTTTATTTGCATTCATTTCATCAAACTGTCTTGTCCGCATAGCTCACCGATAGTCTCAAACGGTTGTGACATCACGGTACAATACACAGAGTTTATTTTGTCCACCTTGTGAGAGCAAGAGAGGGTCTTGAACAATAGAACATCACAACGGCCAAATCGCTTTGAAAAATATTTTGTGAGTTGTAACTCATTTTCCTGTAACACATCACATTTGGTTACTGCTGATCTATGCATTGGAGTTGCAAAACCCTCCATCTCCGACCATCCCGCCCCTTTTCTGCCGTATTCATCAAGAATTATTAATCATGCCTGTTCAAAATTAAGGGACAATCTCTGAAATGAAAGGCACTATCACTCGATCACTCCAAGGCTAAATATAATCGGATTTAGAATGGCTGTCGTTTGATTAAAACTTTCTCTCGCCTACTAATCGTCCTTGAGAATAATAACAACACAAGCTTAACAATCATCAGACGCGTCCAATTTTAGCCCCAGGCCTATATAAATGGCACGCAACATTTTCTAAATGTTATATAAGTGGCAAGAAATACACGGAATCTAAATACAGTGGAACCTCGCATAAAGACCACCTCTCTATAGAGACCACCTCGCTATTAAGACCAGTTTCTCTCAGTCCCAAATTGCTTTCCTCTTATTAGCTTTGCCCCTCTAATGAGACCACCTCGCTATGAGACCACAAATCGTCCAGTCCTAAGCACGGTTATTCTCAATAGAGAGGTTCCACTGTAGATATATTGCTTTTTTTTTCTTTTTTTTTTTTTTTTTTAACAAATTTTATTGACAATTTCACATTCGTGATACGTTTCATAGCTATGATACCCCTGTTTCTGAATGAAGTTATATTGAATTTTAATGTATAAAAACAGCGGGTGATAGGAAGAGAAAAGCACATCAGCCGCGTCAAACGTCTTTTTTTGTATACATCTAGTTGTATAAACCCATATTAAGGTTGAAAAGGTAGAATAGCGCTTTAAACTTCGACAGACAACAGACAACTTCGAAAATTAGGTATTGTTCGGTGACTTTTTATTGATTCCAACGTTTCGGGCTATAGGGTGACCTTCGTCAGGGAAAAAGTGGAGAATATTACAAAGATCAGGGGGTCATATAAAAAAATGTGCAAAACCGGAAGTTTTCTGCTTGTCTCCTTGACTATTCTCGGTCTGAACGTGCTCCATTTCTCGCGGGGGGGGGGGGGGGCGGTCTCTCGGTGAAAGTTGGTTGGTCATTTTTTTATGAGGATCTCGTTAATTATTAGATGTCGTTGTTTATTATATTTGAAATAGATGGAACTGGGATGGGGGGGGGGGGGGGCTCTTTGAGGGGGCGGAAGGGAATTAATGAAAAATGATGAGATATAATTAAATTTGTTGTTGTTGTTTTTATTTGTCCAATACACAATAGATCCTGGGGGTTTCGTCATAGTTCGTTTGATTTATTGTAGAGGAATAATAAGTATAGTCTCATAGGAATTTTTTTTTATATTAACCATATTATTTATATATAATGCTGGGTGACGCAACATCAGATCCAGTGCAATGTAATAAATACTTGTTGAATATATATATTCCCATGCTTACTGATATCTGTCTTGAAATCGAGTTGCTAGCAGACACCTCGCATAGTTTTAGTTAAGGGCCCGTTGTTCCGTTTTCTCGCTAACGAGTTCTCCATTGAAAGTGTATGGAGACATAGTTAGCAAGGAAACGGAGCACCGGGCCAGGGCAGGGCGACTTCGGGCCCGGTTGCATAAACGTTTTTAATACATCAATATAACAATTAGAATAAATGAAAAATTATTCCTACATGCTTCTCACCATGTTTTCTTTCAAGTCTGTGTTATATTACTGGACTTAGCTTATAGGCTCATAGCGTATGGCATTCTTTTAAAAGCAAAATAATAAATTTATTATTATAACATAACGAACTTTTTCTATACATAAATGCTTGTAATCGAATAAATAAAGCGTAAGTCGTTTCTGTGGAATCATGCGATGTGTCAAATTTCTTTTATTAGATTTCTGGCCCAGATGAAAAGCATTAAATCATTGAACGACCCATACAGGATTGGTTCAAAGATTTAGTATTTCACTAGTTTATAATTGTATTCTCGGGCGTAAGATGTACGTGTGGGTAAAACTAATTCCTATTAAATAGTTTCAGTTTTTATATTTTTTCTGGCAGTTTAGAAGTGATCCCAATTATAATTGCGTTTAAACATGGAAACCAAAGATCTGGTCAAAACTTTTATATCAAGCAAAGTGAAAATGGCTTTTGGGTCAAGTCGTCAGAAAATGTACAATTCGCCTTCACCAACCCTCACCACCAATAAGCTAAATTTTAGACAGAAATAAGGTTCAAAATATAGTTCGACATAACCAAACATATTTTTTTAACCAAAGCAAAAACAAATATAACCAGATATTCCTAGAATGTATATTTTTGCTGCCAATTTTACCATTTACTATTAAATGTGTAGCGCTGTCGGTTGTACATATTCTGATGACTTGACTCTTGTTTCATTTTGAAGGGAATTGGACCACGTGTACATGTGCCCAAAACTCCCCTTATGGTAAAACTATAATGAAACAAGCTGACCCATCATCCAAAATCAAAATATTAGAAAATTGGAGTAGAATTCTTCCATGTGGTGTTTATTCATCAAGTCTTATATGGTTATAGGCCTATGTTGGTCCTCTCTTCTCGAGTGGATACATTGTGCAGCTATGAGCATACATGTGGAACACTTTTGCATGGCCGGAGCTGTGTACACTCTTAGGAAAACAGGTTCCTTACTCTTGAAGTTTCATCTCAGATACCTTAGAACCTTTTGGGTTTTTTTCACTTCATCTTGTATTGTATTTAAGATCTTTATTCAGCAAAGACATTATGAGTAGTACATATCATTTCAAGGCTGTCGAAAGCTAATAAGCATTAGAGACAGTTTTAACAAAATTCAAATGTCACTTTTTGAAAGAACTACAAAACCAGATGCAGAGTGTACAAGACTTTGATAATATTAAATACACCAAAAGCTCAAAAAAAAATAACAGAGATAGAGAAAATTTAATAATCATGTCTGGTATTTTTTGGACGAACGCTAGAGGTTTGATTTAAATGGTTCTAAATTCCATGTAATTATTTCTGGGGTTACTATTACCAGAAATGGTTCGTTAACAACAGTATAATACTTGGGACATGATTGTAGGGTGAACTACCCTTAGAGGCCCCGTAACTCCCTCCCTTACATTGCACCACATATAGTATTTTTCTATCTTTCTCAGAGTTATCTGAGAGACATCTAATTACCTTCCTTAAATGCATGCGAAATTCACCTACCCACATATTTTAAAGCCCACCTAGTCGTAGCTTTAGCATAGTCTACTCGTTAGGTCCTTTTGGACGTGACAGGACTTTACAATATCAAATTTAGTGATCTTTTCTAAAGTGACAGGGGTGAAATATTGATATGGGTATATTATAAGAGACCCATAAATACAAGAGCCCAAGCAAGCAATGTATCATTAGGCACATGTAAATGGGTCAGCTTTTCAGAAAATGTACAATTCAACTTCACCAATCTTCTCAAATAACCCAAATTTCAGACGATAAACTTCAAAATACAGTTCAACCTAACCAAACAGATTGCTAGAATCAATGAAATGTCGAATACTCTCGAATTTACCTAGTATTGACCAAATTGCAGCCTAATTTTTCAGAATTTATTAAATGTGTACAGCTGCCAATTGTACATTTTCTGAAAATCTGACCCAAAATATACAAGAGGCCTTCAAAGCAGTATAGTATAGTGCAACAGGCAATGTCAAATATCAAATTTGGATTTTTTTTCTAAAAATAAATGAGGCAAAATTCATATAATTGATTTTCAAACACTAGAATATAGAACTGTCAAGTTTTACACTTACCTTATAAAATCATGCACATAAAGAACCTTTAATTCTTAGAGTGTGAAGATCAGAATTCAGATTCGAATGATTCTTAAAGCCATTCAATATATATAATGGCGGAATACAGTATAGACAGGTGATAGGTATTATACGGCTAAGTTGGTATATAGTACATATATAGGGGCTCACCGACCCATTTGGATACATGTGCACAGTTTCAGGGCTGGATTGTGTCTTGTACATGCAGCGTCAATACCAGCATTTTTTTAGGTGAGTGATAATTTTACTAAAAAAAATTCTTAGAAAGAGAACGTTAAGATATTCTCATGCCTTATGTTAGCTCCTTTCATCTTGAAGAAAATGCATCAAATTTAAATTTAGTGAAATGTGTTGTTGCAGTTTGTATTGTTAGTATCAGCAGTATTGATTGAACTACTAGTATCAATGTTGATATACGCACATGTATATATGTGCTGTGTTACAGGAAAGTGAGTCACAAGTCGCAAAATTGATATCTATCAAAGCGATTTATTCACAAGATCTCTTTGTTGGAATGTTTTCATGCTTGAGGTCTCTAGTGCTTGAGGATGTATGAATACATGTGCCAAATTTTAAGACTGTGTATCAAATATGTTCGTGCATTTCTACGGTCATTTAATAAAGCATATTTAGCTACTTTACTAGTAAACATCCACCCAGAATTATTGCAAACATTTTTTTCAAAGCTAATAGTATCAAACTTAAAATATATAAATACTTATCAAATATCCTACTGTTTACTGTCATTCGAACCAGCTTGATCTCATCTTTTCAAATATGATGATATTTCAAAATCCTTTTTTGCGACTTGTGACTCATTTACATGGAACACATCACATATGACCATTTCTAAGCAATGTTGTATGTTAGAGGCGCTGAAAATCAAGTTCAAAGGGTGAAATTGCCATTGTAGAACCGTAATCGAGACACGGAGATCTAACAACATATTCGTAGACAAAATGACAACTGCAGAATCATTCGCCCATCCGCCTTTTTTCAATATTGTAATGGCTATTGACGAGGGAAGAGGGTTTGGACTAAACCAACGGCTTCCCTGGCCGCATATAAAGTGAGTTGTCATATGGGTCAGATTTTTAGAAAATGTACAATTGGCAGCTGTACACATTTAGTAAATTCTGCTAAACAGCAGCTGCACAATATTTATAACCTCGGTGTTTTTAAGTAAACAATGAGTAAATCTGGTGAGATTTCTTGGTTGTAACAGCTGAGAATTCAGCTTTAAAGCATTGACTGACACATTAATAATTGACATTGATTAGACATATTTTTCATTAGACATATTGCATGCAGGAGCAATGAGACACTTATCAAGATGTTAATTATTTAATCAATCATGTTCTGTTTCATGTTCCCAGGACCGACTATGAACACTACAGGAGAATCAGCCGGACGCCAAGTGTTGAAGGTGTGTTTTGGCAAAATTGTTAAACAACTTTCCCTGTGGCTCTCTTCATCAATCCTAAGCAAGAAATTATTGGCCGCTCTATTGGTAACGCTACTTGCCATAGTGGAGGAGGTGGTGCATTTCTGCAAATGAGTGGCAAGTCATTGGCCGCAACTTGCCGTTATTCGCCAAAGAATCAAATTGGTGAATAGATTGCCATTGGCCATTCAATTGCCACTATTGGCCACTACTTATTACCAATTGCCAATAGATTTTCTATTCGCTGCTACTTGCCATTCATTTGTTAAATGTCTATTCGCCTCTCTATTCGCGGCTACTAGTGGAGGCCCCCTATTAGACTTATAGAGGGCCTCCACTATCGGCAAGTAGCGGCGAATAGAGCAGCAAATAGAGCAGCAAATAGATTGTTAACAAATGAATGGCAAGTAGTGGCAAATAGATAATCTATTGGTAACGGAATTGGTAATGAACTGTTCCACTGTGGCAAGTAGTGGCAAATAGCGGCGAATGAATGTCAATAGTAGGGGTACTTTGAATGTCAATCTATTCGCCGAAGAAATCAAAACGTTTTGATTCTTCGGCGAATGATGGCGAGTTGCGGCCAATGACTTGCCACTGATTTGCAATGACTTGCCACTGATTTTCACCACCTCCTCCACTATGGCAAGTAGCGTTACCAATAGAGCGGCCAATAATTCACCGCTCTATTGGTAATGCTATTGGTAATGCTAATCAACGATAGTGGAGGCCACCTATTAGGATAACTTGCATTGTACTATGATATTTTCCTGAGACTGGTCTGAGGGACCTCAAATGCATGAGTAAATGTACCAACCCTCATAATACCATCAATCCCTTCTAGTTGTACATTTATGATGGTGTTAATACGTCCTTAAGACATGATCTTATCATGTATAGTGCACTAGGCCAGACTAAGTTGTTTAGAGAGTTAATGTACGACCATGAAGGGCATTTCAATGGCAGATATGCCACACTTAAGTTACTCAGACAAAGAGCATATTTTATAGCTGCAATTTGCATGAAATCACCCTAAAGGTCATTTGTTCTTGAACCCATAACATAAAATGTCCTCCACTTTATCATTCACCTAACTTTCATTCCTTTTTTGACTTATCGTAGGACGGGTCACTGACAACAAAATCAAACTTAATTTGATAATGGAGTTTATTTCTATTTGTTTTGATTTTCTACATTGTATAACGAGCTATGTAAACGTGATATGGAAATAAATAAAGTCTATTATTCTTATATGCTGCTATTACACTTTGAAATGAATAGCCAAAACAGTTACCATAACCGCTTTATTTCAAGTTGTTATTTGTTAATATTTCAGGCAAGAAAATAGTCCATATCATTGGGAGGAAGACGCATGAATGTTCTAATATCAAGGCACTTGAGCAAAGCAAGGACATTTTGATCAAAATTGTCATCTCACAATCCTTGAAGTAAGTACTTTATGGAGAAATAGTGATTTTCAATATTATCACTTTTATTCAATGGAGCCCTACGGTTCCTTTATTTCATAAAAAAACGTGTTCGTAAGTAGGTCAGATTTTCGGAAAATGTACAATTCAAGTTCGCCAATCTTCTCAAATAACCCATATTTCAGACGAAAATAAAGTTCAAAATACAGTTCAATCTAACCAAACAGATTCCTAGAATCAATGCAATGCTGAATATACTCGAATATACCCAGTATTGACCAAATTGCAGCCTATTTTAGCAGGATTTCCTACATGTGTACAGCTGTCAATTGTACATTTTCTGAGAATCTGACCCACGTGACAGTTATAGTTTTGACTCCAGTTGTTGTTTTAAAGAGTATGATATAAAGATACACAATATGAGAATATGTAACAAGTTGTTTAAGCCAATAATTATTACATTCGTGATTAGAAACATACTTACTTGTTCTCTTGTTTTACAGTCCTATAGACCTATAGACAAATAATACTGGGGTCAGATTTCAGAAAATGTACAATCGGCAGCTCTACACATATAGAAAATTCTCCTAAATTAGGTTGAAAAAGGATGTATATGATCTGGGGATATCTGAGTATATTTGGTATCGCATTGATTTAAAGTATCAGTTCTGTTATGTTAAACTGCATTTTGAAGCGCTTTTTTGCATTACACGTGGGATATTTGAGAGGATTGGTGAAGATGAATTGTACATTTTCTGATATTTTACCCACTGACATTGTGACTAATATATATTGATAATACAAATTTTGAAAACCAATTTGGAATTTGTATTATATGTTTTTAAGTGGGTTTTTTTTTCATAAAGTATAATTAATGAAATAGCTAGCTATATCATAAGCTCTACTAAATCGCCGGGTAAAATATTATGATAATAACTTATTATGATTCTCGTTCCTATTATGTTGCCCTTCTGTTATAAAAGGGAATGTCCACCCTATGTTGAGTACGTTGCAAAGAGTTTTGAAGATGCCTTAAAACATGCCTCATCAAGTGAAATGCACAAGCAAGCTGAAGATATTTGGATATTGGGCGGAGAACGTGTTCTTGAGGTTAGTGTACACTTTAACACTAAATAGAGTGCGTAAGTGTCATGGCGGCGGAGCGCGAATTAATGAAAATTAGTCGCGTAGTTGTACCGATGTGTGGACCGGAAGTAAATAATCCCCATAGAGTTAGCATTGGGGCGATAAATAATCACTCCATACATCGCCCCAGTAACGGTTTGAAGGTTATGGAGGCTATAGTTGAAATTGTTTGCCTCTAAAGATGGATATATGTAAGTTAGAACTCATAAAACTATATGATCGTTGAAAAAACAGAGATTTAATATCGCGGTAAGGTTGGGGCTATGGGACTTTCGCGCGACATGTCCACATGACGTCATGAAACTGCTACAGGAGCGCGACTAAAAAAACCGCTGCCGTGGACTACTTACGCGCCCTATAAAGAATAGGCCCCCCCAAAAATAGGTGTGTTTCCGATTTACTCCCCCCCCCTTACCAAGAAAAACCTTCCCCTACCTATGAATTTTTTTTGACCATACCATACCTTACTTTTTTTGGACTTTTTGACAAAAAAAAGCTAATAAAAGCAGGAAAACCGGTTTTCCTAACCCGGTGTAACAGTTCTAAATTACCCCCCTCATTTAATATACCCCCCGGTAATTTAGACCTTAGGTTTAAATGACCCCCTCTAGGTTCAGATTACCCCCCTTTGTTTCAATGATAATCTTACACCAACAATTCTAAAAGAACATATTGGGAGAGAAGGTCATATCTAATGCTTATGGGAAATAAATTAAAAATCACTTTGAGGTTCTAATAATGAAATTTATTGTAATTCTGTATGATAATCCTTTTTTCTTTCTATTTATTTGAACTTAAAATATCATTGTAACTCAATGACTATGGGAGCTTATTGCAAATAAAAAAACAAAACAACTAAAATGTATTCAGTTCTGTCTATATTCATTTTGGCCGGTACTGTATCCATTTTTTACTTCATTCATTATTACTTTTATTGTCAAAATTAAAGGAATTAATGTTTCAATGGGGGTACATCAGTAATAGATTGGTAACACACACTGGGGGTATATTAGACCTAGGATTAGTTTCCCCTTTAGGGGTACTTTGAACCTGGTGGGGGTACATTTGACCTAGGTCTAATATACCCCTGGGGGTGTATTGAAACTGGAGGGGGTATATCCAACCTAGGTCTAAAGTACCCCCGGGGTATATTGGACCTAGCTCAAATGTACCCACGGTACATTAGACCTAGGTTAGTTATAACGGGGGTACACCTGATGGGGGTACATTAGACCTGCTACACCTGTACTGTCAAAAATCACATTTCCCATGTTTAAAACAACTATTGTTATAAAATAAATATTTTTTCCAATTCTTGGGAGGTGGTTTTTCCTAAAATAAATATCAAAAAAGATAAAAAGTTACCCCCCCACTTAGTTTTAAGCCAGGTAAATCGGAAACACACCTATTTTTTTCGGGGTCCGTATTTAATATAAATCACTTATTTCTACATTTCTACATGTCTCACATGCACCCTTAACTTCCTTTTTTATGACTTTTTTTGTTTCAGTGGATAATTAAGGCATAGTATTACATCATTAAATCACATTAGGGAGGTTCCGCAAGCACACCTATCTCAATTACGTAACCGTATCTCTATCTTTTCGCTTTATATGTTACGTTTTTCCCGCCATGTTTTGCTGAACTGCTTTCTTTCTGTTTACATATGTTTGTATATATATTTAAGATACGGATGCGTTTACGTTATGTTTACGACTTGCTGAACCTCACTATTGATACATACATTTTGTGGATAAGCGTGGCTCACCTTGTGGGTGAAGTTTCCTAAAAATGTACAATTGGCCTTCACCAATCCTCTTAAATAACCCAAATTTAAGACAAAATCAGGTTCTAAATACAGTTCAACATAACCAGACAGATGTATCAAATGAATACAATACAGAATACACTCAAATATAGTCCGTATTTATCATTTTTCACTCTAATTTAGCCGAATTTGAGAGATGTGTAGAACTGTAGATTGTGCATTTTCTGAAAATCTGACCCTTATTTTCCGCCTGCACACTTTTAAAACTAGCTAAACAATATAATGAATGATAAATGAGATAATTAAGGCATTAAGTTATTTTATTTCGTGAGCTGATTCCTAAGCGGCCATCAGATGGCCCTTGTCGATCAGCCATTGTTGAGGCTTGGGAGATTTTAAAAGAATGTGTTAGCAAAGTTTGTGAACAAGTTATTCTGATGTCATGTTATTTCAGATTACATTTCACCATTAATGTGGTTTGAATAATGTTGGAATTATATATCATATATCAAGGCATTATAAATGTGATATTATTAATTGTAATTATAACTAACTAAGAATCCGTTCAAGTACTAATATAATTAACTATCAATTAATTCAAATATTATGCCAATTGGTGATCCTCGATCATTCAAGAAATCAGTCTAGGTCCAAACCCTCAGATCAGATACGAATGGCATGTCAGTGATTGGATGCCTACTTCGCTAATCGATTTCCTGACCTAGGACTAGGCGTTCTAATGGGAATATAATGACATTTTGCGGTTTTAATGGAATCATAATGGCACTTTGTGGTTTGAGGCTAGAGGCTTTCCCTCCATTTAAATGGACTCTCTCAACTTTGGGCCTAGACTGTATTGTTTAGCTTAATTTAGCAGGACTTAAATAAATGAGTAGAGCTGCCAATAGTACAAATAGTACATTTTTTACGACCTGATCGATTTCATCTACTATAGGCATGGGATGTTATCTGAGAGGCTTTCCCTCCGTTTGAAGGGACTCTCTCATCTTTGGGCCTAGAGTGAAATGCTATTTTACATTTCTAGGCTGCACTGGTTTCTCCATGGTGTCGCCGACTGTATCTGACACGCGTGGAGGGAAAACATAAAGCTGATGCTTTTATGCCAACATTTGAAGATAACTTTGTACTTGTAAGGTATGTTATAATGCTTCATCCATATTCCACATAACCCAGAGACCCAAGGATTAAAAAGAATCCAAGAAAATAAAGAGCATTTCTTATAACTCCTGTTGTCCATAAAATCACAGCCTTTGATTATTATCATTATTGTGTGGATTTTCTTTGTTTACTTGTTGTTTGTTATTATGTTCCTTAGCCGATTTAGTAGGATATGCTAATGTAGGATAACATTATTCCAAAACTTGAATCCATTCGGATTTTGTTAGGATAGATACGGGTAGTTATAGTTCATTAAATTTATATATTCGACTTTTGCAGAGATCCGAATATCAGAGAAGATGTGATAGAAGAAAATGGAGTGCGTTTTAAATTTGAAGTATATGAACCTAAATGTAACCAAACAATAAAGTAAAAAAGGAATGAATAAATGCGTTTATATAGTCAATATTAAATGGCAAATAAATAACAATAAATCGGTGTGCAGTATCCCTGGTGTTCTTCTGTTTTTATATCTGAAAGTTCTAAAAATAGACACATATATACTTTTTGATGTTCTATCAATGAATCAAGGGGCGAGAATATGTACAATAAAATGTTTTTGAACTTTCAAAACTTGAAATAATGTGTCTAGGTATAATTAGGGCTGAATTTTAGCTGAAATTAAAACAAGATAAATTTCAATATATTTATATTAAAAAATAAATTTTACTCTGTGCCAGGGAGAGGAAGAAAATTAAAGATGGTTGTTCTCTTTTATGCTACAGAGAAAAATGAAATAAAAAAATTGAATTTTTGTTAATTCTTTCTTTATTTTACGACTTTTCCCCATGGTTTGGGTCGATAAACTTACTAAATAAGTTGAAGCATCTGTGTCCCCTGGCCCCCATATGCCTGTCTATTTTTCTCTCAACCCAAGATATACATCTTGTAGGAAAAGGGAATTTTCCATGTCAATTATGCATACATTAATCTCCTTGGGCATGCTGGGCAGACAAGGGCCCCAGGAAATAAATCATTTAGCCCAAATATATTTAGATTCAATAAACACTGTCACCCCTTTCCTTCTCACTAGGGAATATCTGTCATCTTTACTTTCCTCTGAGTCAAAGATCCCCTTGCGCAAGGTGGCATTAATCCCTGAGCATGATAATAAACAGCACATGTGTAGGTTCAACTCCCACGGGTGGGCTTATATACGTGGGTCAGATTTCCAGAAAATGTACAATTAGCTGCTGAACACATTTAGTAAATTATGCTAAAATAGGCTGCAATTTGGTCAATACTAGGTAAATTCGAGTATATTTGGCATTGCATTGACGCTAGCAATCTGTTTGGTTAGGTTGAACTGTATTTTGAACTTTATTTTCGTCTGAAATTTGGGTTATTTCAGAGAATTTGTGAAAGTACATTGTACATTTTCTGAAAATCTGACCCGTGTACTATAGCCTTAGGCGTAATACCTTAATACCTCATGCTAGATCATGCACGCTCAGATGAACATGTCAATAGCTAGCATTAAATAGGGAATCATGTAACAGATGCTGGGGAGCCGATGTATATGTAAAACAAAGTGCATACCAATCACTTTCCCTATAAGGGGTCAGATCGTCAGAAAATGTCCAATATGCAACTCTACACATTTAGGAAATTATTCTAAATTAGGCTGACAAATGATGAATACCGGGTATATCTGAGTATATTTGGTGTCGCGGTGATTTGTAGTATGTGTTTTGCAATTTTAAACTGCATTTTGAAGCTCATTTCTGTCTTAAATGTGGGTTATTGGAGAGAAATAGTGAAGGCGAATTGTACATTTTCTGAGGATCTGACCCATTATGTATGATATCCCTTGCTAGCAGAGCAGCATGGCCAATGTGATTTTGCTCATCCAAGCCTATAAGAAACAGGGCCCAGAGAAATGCTAATTTATGCACACTTCCACTAGGGTGGATAAGGATCAATGGAAAAGATGGGGAAGCTTACTAGGATCAGATGGTTGGCAGCTGGGGATGGGGTTAAGGGGGGCGGGATGGGAGGATAGAGGGGGAGGGGAGGGATAAAATGGGAATGGGGAGAGGAGGGGTGGTCTGAAGACAATCCAGATCCATGAGCAAATCTCTCTTTTGATCCGGCGCTGTGAGGAGAATCCAGTTCTCTTTATTTTGCCAGAGCCTTTATGAATAAAAGATTATTATGCAAAATTCTTCTCCGCTGCCAAAATATGGTATTCGTGTTCAACATAAACAGATCAGGGGCCAGGATTGAAGGCTAAATTTATGGTTATTTTAGTACATGAACAGAATGACACATCATTTCACATCTATATCAAAACAGGCATCGTTTATCCATAGTCAAATTAAAAGATAAGATAAGATACTACTTTATTTATCAAAAGTCACAGAGTACACAATAAAACAGACAATGCAAATAAAAGAGACAAAACCGAGAAAACAGGTAGGCATCAAATCAAATCATGCATAATATACGGCTCAGATTTTCAGAAAATGTACGATTCGCCTTCACCAATCCTCTCAAATAAACGAAATTTAAGACAAAAATGAGCTTCAAAATGCAGTTCAACATAACAGAACTGATATTTTAAATCAATATGGGACCAAATATACTCAGATATATGTTAAGATAATACTTAACGATTCTCTGTATATTTAATCAATTTCTGATATTTCTAAAATTCATGAATTCTTCCTTTGCAATGTTCTCATCTCTACATAAGCTTGTGTAAAATAACCGTTGAAGGCAGGACGGAGGTCGCTGGCCTGTAATAACAACAGTGTTTATGTAAGCCATCCTGTCAGGCGCCTCCCGTCGGCCGTTGACAGCCATGTAGGCTCAACCATTACTTGGCAATCTCTGTATTTTCCCGCTAAAATTGGTCTTCTAGGATAATAAAACAAAGGGTTACTGGTTTTTGTGCAGGTTGGACTTTTGGAAATGAGGGGTTCCTCCCAGAATCCTAGGGGAACCTATAAGAGCCCTGGAGGTTGGGAGCCTCCTCAGTTATTATTGTGGCAGCTTCAGTGAGAGTTAGAAACTCTGGACTTACCTCACATACCACTGGACTCTGGACTTTTACTTGACATTTTTGTACTTGGAGAGAGAGACTTACTCTCATATAAGGACTTACTCTGCTATTTGTGTGTTACTCTCATCTTTGTGACTGGGCTGACCTGTACAAAACCATCCATAGTGCCACTTTATTACAAACTGGATTTCATTACTTGTGAGTTTTTCTTTGCCTTCACCTGTGTTTTGTTTCTCTGCATTTTACTGACAATAGCCATGCTGGAACTCACCATCTTTAGTATTTGCCCCTTAGTATTTTAAAACCTGAACAGATCGCATAATAGTCTGACTGTGCTAGAGCTATCCCCGTACTCTCACATGTTGAACTTATTTTAATATAGACAATTTAAAGACCTTATCATTACACTGGTGGACTGGAACCCGATCAGAAGTTTTATGCGAATAGTTTAGGAGTAATTTTAGAAAGAAATCAGACTAAGGCAAAAATGGCAGGAGAAGAGCTCCAGCGTTATCATGAGGACTTAATGACAGTACTAGAGGGTAATACTCTGAGATTTACGAATATAGAGAGGGCAATGAGAGATACACAGGAAGCTGTACAAACTGTACATGATTATTTCGGGGACGATAGAGAAATCCATGTAAACCACAACAGAACAGTACACAAAACAACCCCACCTCCCTTTGAAGGTAGAAAGGACCAAGACCCATCCATATGGATGGAGGCTTACGAAACGTACATGGCTTATACTGAGCCAAATAGGAGAAACGCGCCGAAGGAAGCTTTGGCCATGTATTTGAGGGGGGATGCTTTGCATTGGTATTACGATCATCACATTAGGGATTTCTATAACTGGGAGGATGTAAAGACCACTTTCCTCAGGTACTTTACTGCTCTAGACCCGCGTGAGAAGACCAAACTAATCTACACTAGAATGAACGAGGGGGAAACGATCGATAGCTATATTAGGCGCGCTTCTCGCGCGTATAGAATCCTGGGGTACAATGAGGAGTTAAAGATCAGAAACTTTAAGTACGGGTTGCTTCCTAGTATTCAGGAAATAGTCTTGCAGGGTGATCACGAGACATTCACGGATGTTGTCATGGCCGCCAAGTTGGCCGGCCAAACAGGCAACTTGCAGACGGAGAACAAAGTCTCGGATCTAGAGGCGAAGATGAGCACCCTCACAGAGTGCATGAAGGCACTAGTGTTGAAGAACAATGGCCCCGCCCAAACGCTATCTGTGAATGCTGCCGAGACCAGTGAGGTGTCGGCGTTGAGGCGCGAATTAGCGCAAATTAGGGCAGAAAAGGTCGCACCTAGTCCTATGCAAACTCAAATGGCTAGTATGATGGAACAACTGGGGACGGCGATCCATGCGGTAAAGAGTAACTTTTCAACCGGGGAAAATAAACCAATGACCGCAGTAAATCATACACCCAATGCAAGCCAGTACCCTGCCCCAGCACCAGTCCCCCATTATTCACAGTATAATTATTCTCAACCTGTACCAGCATATCCGCAAGCATTCCCTCAGCAGCCATCTTCTCTCCAGTATCAGGGAAACAGACAGAATGGCCCACCCCCACAAGGAAGGGTGTGTTATTCATGTGGCGGCAGAGGCCATATTGCCAGGAATTGCGGGAACAACCGTTCTCGCAATTACCAACCCAGGAGCAACAACAACTACGGCCAGAACCAAGCTTCAGGAGGAGGTAACACCTTGGATTGGCACCAAGCGCCTGCTCAAGCGCCAAACCAAGGTCAACAGATGGGAAACTAGGATTTTCCTTCAACGATGGGGGTGTTGAGGGAAAACAATCGGCGGAACATCAACGACGCATCTCTACTTGTTGTTCCTCTTGCTCAGCCGAGGGACCGGACTCCACTAGAACTCAGATTTTCCAGATTTGCTCTGCTCAGGACTCATCCAATGTAGGTATGACCACTACAGAAGGGTTTCATTGTCTATCTGAGAAGAACTTTGTTAAAATGTGTGTAGGATCGGTTTGTACGCAAACACTTGTCGACACCGGGGCCGACAAGTGTGTAATGAGCTATGAGTTTTTCAGCAATATTGAGAAAACTAGAATATTGGAAATTCAATCGTCAAATATCTTTGTAACTTTTGGAGGTGGGAAAGAAATTGATGCGGTATATGATATCAAGACTCTTGTGAATATTGATGGTTTCAAATATGAATGTCGTTTCCATGTTGTGCCAGGATTAAAACTACCTTGTATTTTAGGACGAGATTTTCTCAAAACGTATGGTGTTAGGCTACAGTACCAACCAGACAAGGTGAAAGTTAATAATGTGAATATCGAATTGTTGAATGATTTGCATGTACCAGCCGAAACAGAGGTTTTATTTCCAGGAAGCGTGGATACAAGAAATGTGGCTGAGGGTACTTTTGTGTATTTTTACGGTAATGACATTGTAGACTGCCCTAGAGTTTTGTTCGCCAGGACTTGTGTAAAGGTTGACAAAGGTACTGTACCAGTGAGAATGGTAAATACTGGTATTAAAGCAATAACATTGAGAAAAGGAACTTGTATAGGTAAAATCACTGGCATGACAAGGGAAAACTGTGTAGATTTGAATCACGTAGCAGTACAAACTATAGGGGTAGCAAATGAGGGTATGAGAAATGGGGAGGGAACTAGGGTCGAACCAGAGAAGTTTCTCCCAAGCGTAGATTACAGTAGGTCCAATATTTCTCAGGAACAGAAAGATCAAATGAATGAAGTATTGTATAAATACAGTGAAGCGTTTGTGGGTCCATCAGGCGATCTGGGTTGTACTACCTGGATCGAACACAGTATTGATTTATTACCTGGGGCACAACCACGCCAACAGATGCCTTTTAGAATGTCGCCCGCTATGCGGTCAGAACTAAAAACGGCTGTAGACAATCAGGTAGGATTGGGGATAGTTGAACCAGCATTTGGTGGGTCATGGGGATCCCCAGCTTTTTTAGTCCCAAAGAGTAATGGATCCCAGAGACTCGTTTGCGACTATAGATCCCTCAACGCCCTCACCGAGGCCCAATATCTAGCTATCCCCAGGATCGATGACACAATCGATGCTGTAGGTCAGATTAAGCCAAGGTATATATCGGCCTGTGATCTTATGATGGCTTTCCATCAAATCCCCATTAAAGAAACTGATAGGGATAAAACAGCTTTTCTCACCCCTTTTGGCAAATATCGGTATACACGCATGAGTATGGGCCTAAAGAACGCAGCTCGTTCTTGCCAAATGATTGTCGATATGGTACTGAGAGGTTTACGTTTCCAATCATCCCTAGCCTATGTTGATGACATAATAACTTTCTCCAGAACGTTTGAGGATCATCTCGTACACATGGAGGAGTTGTTCAAAAACATAATAGCATCGGGGTTGAAAATGAAGGGACCTAAGTGCATCATCGCCGCACAAGAGGTGCCCTTTTTGGGACACATATTAGACGAAAATGGAATAAAACCGAACAATGAGAAAATAAGGGCGATTACCGAAATAACGTCACCACAAACACCCAAACAAGTCAGGCGGTTTTTAGGAATAACTGGATTCTATAGGAAGTTCATTCCAGATTATGCTCCTAGAGCCAGGGTTTTATATGCCCTCACGAAGAAAGACATAGAGTGGTCATGGGGTCAAAAAGAAGAAGAAGCCTTCCAGGATTTGAAGGGAGCTTTGACCAATGATACCTTTTTGTTATATCCTGACTTTGCTAAGCATTTTTTTGTAACAACTGATGCTTCTGCCTACGGTATGGGTGGAATCCTCGAACAGCCTGATAGTGAGGGGAACCTAAAACCAGTCGCCTATGCTGCTAAGCTATTCAATTCTGCCCAGAGGAATTATTCCACATTAGACCGGGAATTAGCGGCGATTGTTTATGTTTGCAATGAATGGAAGGTGTATCTAGAGGGTCGACGGTTCACCATTCGCACTGACCATGCACCTTTAAAGTTCATTCTCAATCCTAGGAGTTCACTCACCTCACGACAGGTCAGATGGGCAGCTGATTTAAGGGGATTTGATTTTGTGGTGGAGCATGTAAGAGGGAAAGACAATTGGGCGCCAGATTCTTTATCTCGATTAGGAGAGGAAGAAGCACCTGAGAGAGCGATATCGACTGATATCAACTCGGTCTTTGCCGGTCTTTGCCAGAATCTATCTGATGATCTACTAACAGTAACTCCAGCTGAGACTGTCAGAACTCCGAAACATAAGATCACTAACCAGTTATCTCCCATGAAGAAGGTATCCTTTGATTTAGTTCCCCAGATCTTGTACTACGAACCAGAATCCTTACCCACAACCGAGATATTTGCCATAGAGCCTAGAGTACGCCCAAATAACACCAAACGAGACAGGTATAGGCAAGTGGGTGATAAAACACCCATTACTATGGAGGGGATTGGAGTGTCGAGGGAAACGCTCATAGGAGCCCAGGCCAAAGATCCCATGTGCAGGGAGATACTTGATTACTTAAGAAATGGCACTATACCAGAGGAAGAGCAACGGGCTAGGCTAATAGTTCTCAGGGAATCTAACTTTGTTGTAAAATCAGACATTTTGTATCATTTAGAGACTACTGTGGGACCAAAAGGTGGTATTAAAGCACAAGTGTGCATACCAGGGGAGCTGAGGGAACTGGTCATGCAATTCCACCATGATGCAGTAACTGGAGGTCATTTCGGTCCAGTTAAAATGTTGTCGGCGATGAGACCAAGGTATTATTGGACATCAATGTCTCGTGATGTTTATAATTACTGTTTGTCTTGTGAGACCTGTGCAGCCAATAAACGAATGACGCACCCCATAAGGCCCCCTTTGACAATTAGAGATCCAGCCCCCAGACCCTTCGATACGGTTAATCTAGACGCCCTGGAGCGGTTGCCTACCACTGCTTCAGGTCAAAAACATATCTATGTCGTAGTGGACTTCTATTCTAAATATCTGATCTGCTTCGCCGCTCCTGACTTGACCGCTGAGACATTTGGGAAATTGTTCTTTTCCAAAGTGCTATGCCGAGTGGGTGGTGTTAGGAAGATTGTCTCAGATAACGGTAAGGCTTTCAGTAGCAAACACTTTGCTAAGGTTTGCGCTGAGTATAAGATCTCCCAAGCCTTCACTAGCGTTGCCCATCCGATGGCCAGTGGCCTGGTCGAAAGAAATAATCGTTCGGTACTGGGAATTCTCAGGAATTACATCAACAGCCACCAGACGGACTGGGATGAATACCTGGATGCAGTTTCTTTTGCATTGAACACTACCGTGGCCTATGGCACCGGACAATCACCCTATGCGCTGGTATATGGATGTGAACCTATCTGTCCATTTGAAACCAACATCAAGTTGGACATGGAAGAAGGGGATTCGGTACAGGAAAGATTCGCCTCTTTATTGAAGCATCAAGAAATTGCTGCTAAGTATGCAAGAGAGCACCAGAAACGGGTCCAATCTCAGATGAAAACGAGATATGACAGGAGAGCCTATGATCCCTTGCTAAGGGAAGGAGATGTAGTCTGGCTTCACTGGCCCCGTCTGGAGGAACCAACAGCTAAATTAAAACTAGCTCGCCAATTCCATGGCCCATTCTACCTTGTACGTTATCATACTGACAGTACCGTTTTTCTCAAGAATGCTAGGTCTGGTCAGTTTCTAGATAAACCAGTCACTGTGATGCGACTAAAGAAAGGTCTCAGCAGAAAAGAGGTGGAGAGTGATTGGAAAGGGTACACGGAGGAGCCAGAGGATCCAGTTCCTCTTGACGCTGGAGATCTCCCTCTAGACAGCTTTGAGGAACTTCCAGTTGCTCCTGAGACGGATGCCACCATAACAACTGAGCATGAGGCAAATACTCCTCCTGATATAGGAGAAGACCATTTCTTAGACACAGAAGATGAGGCTGATTTGGTGCTTGGGACAGAAGCAGAGATCCCAGCGGTCGCTAAATCTTGTCCCGAGAACGAAGAGATGGTATATCATCCAATCGTCAAAATCCTTGATGTCTGTCGGCCCCGCGGAGAGCCCATAAAATATAAAGTCTTATTCAAGGATGGTGATCATCGATGGATTCCACTCAAACAATTTAATGAGGTTGCTCGGAAAAAGTATGTAGCCTCAGAAGAAGATGTACGAGAAGTGCCTCGTACTAGATCTAACCGACACTAGTAAAATGAGTATTGAGGGATTCCTTTTATGCAATCAACTCTCTACCCCTTTGTTTATCAATGTTGTCTGTTATAGGATTGAAATATTCCAATTATACATCTTTCATCGAACCCATTTTTTATTAATAAGTACAGTATCTGATATGAGCGCACATGTTTAGGTACTTTTATCTTATTTTGGCTACTCTTTGATCGGAATGAATTTGGAAGACTTTCTCTGGGGTAGAGAATGGTAGCTACGATTGAATCTTTAACGATTTTTAGTCACTTTACGAGGATGGACTCATTCTTGCATGATTTCTCTACTCATATATGAGTACCCATATGTACTAGCTCAGGGCCCATGAGACTACTACTATGGAAGATTGAGGAGAACGACAGATTATTTGACCCATTATAGACTTTAGATCAATTGTTTTACCCTTCCTATGGTTCGGTCGAAAGCACATTGATACCTACTTGTATTCATGATCAGTGTATTGAAGTATTCTGGTTGTATGTAATTCACTTCGTTGACCCTACTTTTGACACCTGCCAAGTGGCCAAGAGTGAGCGTTATTCACGAAACGAGACAAGCTCATAGAGATGCCATGCTCTCTCAACTTGATATTGACTACTGAACAGACTCGTCTCTTAACTTCTTTTATTGGTCATTATCCAGGTGCGCATTTCACTTTATGATTGCCAATCGAATGCCAAGTAAAGCGCGCTATCAGGGTATGACACATGAGAAGCTGCTAGGTGTTTATTCTATGTATTATTATATCTATCTAACTCAGAATGGAACTCAACTAAAGAAGTTTTGGTGCTCAAAGACAGAAGCCAGTGGCTCTTACGTAAGAATTTATGGAAAACTAGAAGCTTTACAGTTATGAGATAAATGTTTCTGTGTGAAACGAGAAGAAATTGGAAGAAAGCTAGAGTTACGATTGACCCTTGGATAGTGCGATGGGTATAATTTAGGCCAGACGTGGCGAGTAACAGACATACTGAAGGAGTGTATTTTAGCTGAAAGAAAGGAAGGATTAGAAAAGATCCACTGCATATTTTCACAGGTTCTTTTCTTTATAATCTTAGCCACTGTCGAGCCAACCAAACTTCTAATATTTTTTTCTGAGTATAATCAGAATCAGGACTTTCCTCCCCCTTAAACGTCCAAGCGACAAGAAGTCACTGCTTCTCAGAGGTGCTAGGTAGGAATTTAGAGGGAAATTGGGAAAGGAAAAAGGGTGGGAATCGGATGGATATTTGAACAAAGCTACGTGATTCTTACTGCAATGAGGAAATGTTTGGGATCAGGTTACGGAATGGAATCCCCCAACATAAAGTAACCAGAGTTTTAGACATAACCTATGGTATGAATACGTTCATGATTACATTTTAATTTTGTGCATATCTGTAGTATCACTTTTAACCTGACCACCTGCCCCGGGGTGAATCATGGTTGTTTTATTTACAAATTATGTTCTTTGTGTGGTACATATCAGATTGTCGATGAGTTGTGATTCATAAATTGTACTTCAAATGAATACCTTTATTATGGCATTGTACTCAGGAATGATTATATTGGATAGTCCAAACTTGGATTATTACCTTTGTGTGGAAGACTTTTCCCAAGGTGTGTTTTATATTTGATTTGATTTGAAGGAATATTGCGTAATACTGTATGTATGTAATATGTTCCGGAGTGGCCTCGATCTATTTAAGATGTTGCAAATCTAATTTTTATGAGTCCCTCAGTGAAGGACGTGACGGTGGTTGGACTGGTCCATCTAGAACCTAGGTTGCACTAACCACGGGAGCCATCTTACTTCTTGTGACCTACATTCTCTGGCCACGATATCTATCTTAACTTACCCACCTAAAGGTCTCGAAGGAATGTATTGTAATGAATTTTGCATGTCTATGATTCCACTTTTAGTCTTGTTTTTGTACTTTGTGTTATTATGAATGTGCTATGAGGTAGACTTCATGTTGAAGTTAATATCGAAAGATTGTTTAAGCCTTCTATAATTAGGTAATGCATGTATAAGTGTGTGGTGATTATTCTCATCAAGTAAATGACAATGTAAATATGTTCCAGGGTAAATACCCGTGATGAAGTTTAGTGTACGGACACAAACTCTAGATATATATGGAAAAATCTGGTTTGGAATTATTGTGTGCCAATTATAATAGATTTCTCTTTTACTCTTCAATATACAATTGTGTAGTGGTAACACAAAACTAGTATGCCTGGAAGCATGTTAAGATAATACTTAACGATTCTCTGTATATTTAATCAATTTCTGATATTTCTAAAATTCATGAATTCTTCCTTTGCAATGTTCTCATCTCTACATAAGCTTGTGTAAAATAACCGTTGAAGGCAGGACGGAGGTCGCTGGCCTGTAATAACAACAGTGTTTATGTAAGCCATCCTGTCAGGCGCCTCCCGTCGGCCGTTGACAGCCATGTAGGCTCAACCATTACTTGGCAATCTCTGTATTTTCCCGCTAAAATTGGTCTTCTAGGATAATAAAACAAAGGGTTACTGGTTTTTGTGCAGGTTGGACTTTTGGAAATGAGGGGTTCCTCCCAGAATCCTAGGGGAACCTATAAGAGCCCTGGAGGTTGGGAGCCTCCTCAGTTATTATTGTGGCAGCTTCAGTGAGAGTTAGAAACTCTGGACTTACCTCACATACCACTGGACTCTGGACTTTTACTTGACATTTTTGTACTTGGAGAGAGAGACTTACTCTCATATAAGGACTTACTCTGCTATTTGTGTGTTACTCTCATCTTTGTGACTGGGCTGACCTGTACAAAACCATCCATAGTGCCACTTTATTACAAACTGGATTTCATTACTTGTGAGTTTTTCTTTGCCTTCACCTGTGTTTTGTTTCTCTGCATTTTACTGACAATAGCCATGCTGGAACTCACCATCTTTAGTATTTGCCCCTTAGTATTTTAAAACCTGAACAGATCGCATAATAGTCTGACTGTGCTAGAGCTATCCCCGTACTCTCACATGTTGAACTTATTTTAATATAGACAATTTAAAGACCTTATCATTACATATACCCGGTATTCTTCATTTTGGAGTTTAAGTTAGAAGAATTTCCTAAATGTGTACAGCTGCCGATTGTACATTTTCTGAAAATCTGACCCATACACTAATAATGTGTATCTAGTCTATAAAGCCCAATTTCTATTACATAAAGATATTATATTTACACTAATTCCACAAAAGCAATTGAAATCTTGGGAATGTAACCAAAATTAGCAACCAGACAATCAACCTGCTTTAAAATCATTATACATTTATGATGTGTTATAGCAAAATAAGTCACAAGTCGCAAAATTTATATATATTTAAAATGAGTTATTCACAGGATACCATTCTGGGAATGTATTCATGTTTGGGTACTTAACACTGCTTGTAGCATGAATACATTTACCATATTTCAAGAAAGTGTAATAAATATATACATGTATTTCTAAGGTCATCCTATAGAAATTGGAAGAAAGCTAGAGTTACGATTGACCCTTGGATAGTGCGATGGGTATAATTTAGGCCAGACGTGGCGAGTAACAGACATACTGAAGGAGTGTATTTTAGCTGAAAGAAAGGAAGGATTAGAAAAGATCCACTGCATATTTTCACAGGTTCTTTTCTTTATAATCTTAGCCACTGTCGAGCCAACCAAACTTCTAATATTTTTTTCTGAGTATAATCAGAATCAGGACTTTCCTCCCCCTTAAACGTCCAAGCGACAAGAAGTCACTGCTTCTCAGAGGTGCTAGGTAGGAATTTAGAGGGAAATTGGGAAAGGAAAAAGGGTGGGAATCGGATGGATATTTGAACAAAGCTACGTGATTCTTACTGCAATGAGGAAATGTTTGGGATCAGGTTACGGAATGGAATCCCCCAACATAAAGTAACCAGAGTTTTAGACATAACCTATGGTATGAATACGTTCATGATTACATTTTAATTTTGTGCATATCTGTAGTATCACTTTTAACCTGACCACCTGCCCCGGGGTGAATCATGGTTGTTTTATTTACAAATTATGTTCTTTGTGTGGTACATATCAGATTGTCGATGAGTTGTGATTCATAAATTGTACTTCAAATGAATACCTTTATTATGGCATTGTACTCAGGAATGATTATATTGGATAGTCCAAACTTGGATTATTACCTTTGTGTGGAAGACTTTTCCCAAGGTGTGTTTTATATTTGATTTGATTTGAAGGAATATTGCGTAATACTGTATGTATGTAATATGTTCCGGAGTGGCCTCGATCTATTTAAGATGTTGCAAATCTAATTTTTATGAGTCCCTCAGTGAAGGACGTGACGGTGGTTGGACTGGTCCATCTAGAACCTAGGTTGCACTAACCACGGGAGCCATCTTACTTCTTGTGACCTACATTCTCTGGCCACGATATCTATCTTAACTTACCCACCTAAAGGTCTCGAAGGAATGTATTGTAATGAATTTTGCATGTCTATGATTCCACTTTTAGTCTTGTTTTTGTACTTTGTGTTATTATGAATGTGCTATGAGGTAGACTTCATGTTGAAGTTAATATCGAAAGATTGTTTAAGCCTTCTATAATTAGGTAATGCATGTATAAGTGTGTGGTGATTATTCTCATCAAGTAAATGACAATGTAAATATGTTCCAGGGTAAATACCCGTGATGAAGTTTAGTGTACGGACACAAACTCTAGATATATATGGAAAAATCTGGTTTGGAATTATTGTGTGCCAATTATAATAGATTTCTCTTTTACTCTTCAATATACAATTGTGTAGTGGTAACACAAAACTAGTATGCCTGGAAGCATGTTAAGATAATACTTAACGATTCTCTGTATATTTAATCAATTTCTGATATTTCTAAAATTCATGAATTCTTCCTTTGCAATGTTCTCATCTCTACATAAGCTTGTGTAAAATAACCGTTGAAGGCAGGACGGAGGTCGCTGGCCTGTAATAACAACAGTGTTTATGTAAGCCATCCTGTCAGGCGCCTCCCGTCGGCCGTTGACAGCCATGTAGGCTCAACCATTACTTGGCAATCTCTGTATTTTCCCGCTAAAATTGGTCTTCTAGGATAATAAAACAAAGGGTTACTGGTTTTTGTGCAGGTTGGACTTTTGGAAATGAGGGGTTCCTCCCAGAATCCTAGGGGAACCTATAAGAGCCCTGGAGGTTGGGAGCCTCCTCAGTTATTATTGTGGCAGCTTCAGTGAGAGTTAGAAACTCTGGACTTACCTCACATACCACTGGACTCTGGACTTTTACTTGACATTTTTGTACTTGGAGAGAGAGACTTACTCTCATATAAGGACTTACTCTGCTATTTGTGTGTTACTCTCATCTTTGTGACTGGGCTGACCTGTACAAAACCATCCATAGTGCCACTTTATTACAAACTGGATTTCATTACTTGTGAGTTTTTCTTTGCCTTCACCTGTGTTTTGTTTCTCTGCATTTTACTGACAATAGCCATGCTGGAACTCACCATCTTTAGTATTTGCCCCTTAGTATTTTAAAACCTGAACAGATCGCATAATAGTCTGACTGTGCTAGAGCTATCCCCGTACTCTCACATGTTGAACTTATTTTAATATAGACAATTTAAAGACCTTATCATTACATATACCCAGTATTCTTCATTTTGGAGTTTAAGTTAGAAGAATTTCCTAAATGTGTACAGCTGCCGATTGTACATTTTCTGAAAATCTGACCCATACACTAATAATGTGTATCTAGTCTATAAAGCCCAATTTCTATTACATAAAGATATTATATTTACACTAATTCCACAAAAGCAATTGAAATCTTGGGAATGTAACCAAAATTAGCAACCAGACAATCAACCTGCTTTAAAATCATTATACATTTATGATGTGTTATAGCAAAATAAGTCACAAGTCGCAAAATTTATATATATTTAAAATGAGTTATTCACAGGATACCATTCTGGGAATGTATTCATGTTTGGGTACTTAACACTGCTTGTAGCATGAATACATTTACCATATTTCAAGAAAGTGTAATAAATATATACATGTATTTCTAAGGTCATCCTATAGACTATATCTAGCTACTTTACTAGTAAATGTCCACCTACAATTATTGCTAACTTATTGTTCAAAAATAAAAATAACTAAGTTAAAATATAGAAATACTAATAAATTAGATGTACTTCATGTTTACTATCATTAGAATCGGCTTGATCTCATCTTTTCAAATATGATGGTATCTCAAAATCGATTTTTTGCGACTTATGACTCATTTTCCTAAAACACAGCACAATTACTTAATGGAGGGGTAGAGCAAATCTCGGACCTACACATCCTCCACTCACTCCTAAATCCAGCCAGTATATACAGTAGTGGCAGGGAATCCCATGAGACGATATCTATATACCATTAACCGTAATAACAAGGGATTACATCAGGATTTATTAACACCACAACACACTGATGAAGCTGGTACTAAGAGGGTGGAAAAACATTACATAACTCTGCCATATATTATTATAGAACCCCACCACAGGAGGTCCTCCATACTCCCTGCTTATTGTCAGAGGGATTAACATCTGGGTGGTCGGACTTTCAGAAAATATGCACAATTGGTACCTCTACACATTTGGCAAATTCTGCTAAATTAAACTACAAATATGAGAAATGCTGGGTATATTTGGGGTTGTGTTGTATTAACGAATCTCCTTGGTTATGTTAAAACCATTTTTGAAGCTCATTTCTGTCGTAAATTGGAATTATTTGAGAGGATTGTTGACGGAGAATTGTACATGTTCGGATGATCGGACCCAGCTGGGGCTATAGCTGCAATGTATTAGCGACATACTTCCCCGACAACAATGCCGTCCCATAGGTATCATTGGCTGTCCAGAATTAAGCTGGAGATATACATAACAAACGCCGGCAGAGCTTTTAATAAATTATAGTGGTTGTGTGGTGTATGTAGAGAGGCACCATGTGCAAGTGTACGAGTAATGCGATGATCATTTCATTCTCCACGCTATGGACAGCTGACTTTGTAAGCTAAAATTGTATTACATGTTTGTTTGAATTGAAAAGAAGTGGGTCAGATTTTCAGAAAATGTACAATTCACCTTCACCAATCCTCTCAAATAACCCAAATTGAAGAGGAAAATAAAGTTTAAAATACAGTTCAATCTAACCAAACAGATTGCTAGAATCAATGCAATGCTGAATATACTTGAATTTACCTAGTATTGACCGAATTGCAGCCTAATTTAGCAGAATTTACTAAATGTGTTCAGCTGCTAATTGTACATTTCCTGAAAGTCTGACCCTGTTGCCGTTGTACAGAAGCATGGGCGTCGGGGTTTTATTTTTGAAATACTTTATTTTTTAAGCATTTTAATTTTTAAGTGTTTCATTTTTAAGACGTTGTATCAATAAAGTGTTTCATTTTCAAAGTCGTCGGGGTTTAAAACGACTTTTAATTTTTAACTATTTCATTCTTTAATAGTAGTCGAGTGACACCAAAACTATGAGTCAGCATTTTTATGATCTTTAAGTTTTATCCTAATTTTTGTGGTTGTCGTGTGATGCCTACGTTTCAGATCTAGTGGTGATTCTTTGTCAGGGAAATTTAATTCTTTTATTTGTCAGAAAAATATATTTTCATTCAAGGTACCTGCCCTCCTGCCTCATACTACTATGTCATTCTTAAGTTGTTTCATTCTAAAGTTGTTTAAATTCTAAAGTGTTTCAATTTTAAGGTATTTCATTTGAAACATGTTTTGCTTTTGAATTTTAAAAAAAGATTAAAGTATTTATTTTCAAAGTGTATATTATACATATTTTTAAAGTATTTTTATTTTTAAAGTGTACATTTTCAAAGTATTTCATATCTAAATGGTTTCATTTCCAAAGAGTTATTTAGTGAAATGTGAATTGAAATTGTCATTTGAAGCTGCTATGGCACATGAAAGCAAAACACATTAATATATTTGCCATCTTTCATATATCTGTACAACTCCACTATCACTATTCATCTATGGATGCATCTGTCTATGCATAATCTTTTTATATACATACAGAGGCAAATATAGAAATATATGACAACCATTGTCGCCGAACCCCATTAATATTTGAATCACAAGAATATGAGGCATGCAGGTTATGCTACATTTCACTAGACATATTATATGTGGCTCAGATCTTCAGAAAATGTACGATTCGCCTTCACCGATCCTCTCAAATGACCCCCATTCAAGACAAGATCAGCTTCAAAATGCAGTTTAACATAACAGAACTGATACTTTACATCAACGCGACACTAAATATACTCAGATATACCCAGTGTTCATCATTTTTCAGCCTACTTTAGGAGAATTTTCTAAATGTGTAGAGCTGCCAATTGTACATTTTCTGAAAATCTGACCCATAGATATTGTACCTCAGGGACATATTCATATGGATTTATCTGTGTTGTAATGTTGGTGTGCTTTCACTTTTACTACCTAGTTCTCATCCTCCCCTCTCTACAATCACAAATACATGTTTTCCACACCTTTGTGTCTCTCCAACATTTCCACAGTATTGTCTGACAGACGTCTATTTAAGCTGTAGAGGGTGTAATGTTTCAAATAATATTCTTACTGTTGTTGTTTGTGATTATTGCCTTAAGGCGGGAGCACACTAGCCGCGATAAGCCTCGCAATAAGCTTTGCAACAGGCATCTGCAATAGAAATGAAAATATTCGATCTTGGAGTGCACTGTATCGCAGACGTGTGGGCCCCTTTGCGACAGCCTCTGCAATAGCCTCTGCAACAGGCCTCAAGTGATAAGAAACGTGTCGCCGTCTATTGCAGGAATATTAGACATGTTTAATATTTGTTGGCGATTAGGATTGCATCGCGGACGTCACCATGCTATTGCGATCAATTACAGAAGCTCTATTGCAGAAGTGTGGTGACGTTTGCAACAAGCCTTCCCGATAGACCTCTGCAATAGCCAGGCCTATTGTGAAAGCCTGTTGCAAAGCCTATCGCAAGCTTATTTCGGCTAGTGTGTCGCCGGCTTTAATAGGGGTTTTGCATAGCCACCATTTTGAATCTCGATTCGCATGGAATTATGGGACTAATGATACATTCTAAAATCAATAGAAATCATGTCATACTCAGCATGGACTATTTATCAATGTTCTAATGTCACACTTTTAGAGTCTGTGCCCCCCAAAAAAACCCCACCCTACTGGAAATTCTTCTCTCCCCCCAGTGGTTAAAAATGAACGGTCCCTTACAAACACAGGATCTCATAAACTGCAAGGCTAGCTAAGGCTGTCTGGTACTGTTGCACAGGAAGGATCCAACTCCCTGTATCCCAAGGACACACAACATATATGTGATATGTTCCAGGAAAATGAGCCACAAAGTCGCAAAAATAGGATTTTTGAGATATCATATTCGAGAAGATGAGATCAAGCCGATTCGAATGATGGTAAACATTAGTCTGATATCTAAGAAGTATTTCTGTATTTTTTGTCTGATATGTTTGTTTGAAAAAAAGTTTTGCAATATTTCTGGGTGGGAAATTACTATCAAAGTAATTAGATTTACTCCAAATGATGACCTTCAAAACGCAAAAATATATATCTAATGTACTGTCTTGGAATTTAGTACATGCATTCACCTAACTTATAATGCGCTGAACCCATCAAAAACCAATATTCCAACAAAGAGATATCGTAATTGAATTACTTAGGAATATATCATTTTTGCGACTTGTGACTCGTTATTTTGCTGGAGCACATCACATATAATGTATTAGTTGTTTCTATATGTGATACAGAAAGAGGGAGCGAGAGAGCGCGAAAGAGCGCGAGAGAGAGCGAGATAATGCTGTGCCGGAAGTATCGTGGTCTAAGGAATGAGGTTTCCGACAGGATTGTGCTAAGCAGGAAAGAGTAGCCAGGAAGGTAAGAGCAGAATATGGCCAGATGAAATAACGAGAGGTGCATAATTATGTACTGAAGATGGGCTGGGAATGTGCTTTGTACAGAGCGAGTGATACAACCATAGCTATCTAATTATACAATAGGGGATTTGCACAGCCGCCATTTTGAATTTAGATTCGCATGGAATTATGGGACTAATGGTTTAGTCTAAAACCTATTGAAAACATGCCATGTTCAGCATGGAATATTTATCAATGCACTAATGTCAATATCTATGTGTTATACATGTTTCCATGACCCAAGTCCCCATATTTCCCATGATGCGTTTCGTTTTCATAGATCATTTTTACAAGCACTGATATTGGTGAAAACATTCTTGCAAATCTTGATAAAAATGTTGCAAATTATTTGTATGTCTGATTTCATCGGAATCCATCCCAGGATGAACTGTACAGACATGCGCAGTGGCACATGCAACTCCCCTATTGCAGTTGTTCTAGATAATTCTTTTTTTTTATTTCAATTAAAGGCCAGACATTTAACATGGAACAATTCAAATAAGCGATTACTCTATACGGTATGTTTGTTCGAAAGGCTATATATTAAAACCTCCGGATTCTTGTCGTCAATGAAAAATGAGTATAGAAAAATGACTTGTATAAATATGATGTGTTCCAGGAAACTGAGTCACAAGTCGCAAAATTATTTTTTTCTAAAGTGGTTTATCCACTCATAATCACCACTACCGTTTGTTATAATATCCCCTTTTTCAATTCTTTAACCAATTCAAAGCTGTGAGGAAAACAAATTGCAATTATATTTCTTAAACATTCACTTAACAGATTGTAATTTTGGAACCTCTAGCAGCTATAATGTTCAAAGGTATTTGGGAAAGTGACTTTTGAATTGTTGAAGTATCAATGCAAGCCTCATGCAAATAGGGTATATAACGGAATTGTAATACATTGTGATGTGAGAAGAATCTAAATGATTGTGATAATTAGTGAAAGCGGTAAAAGTAAATGATAGAGAGAATAAATTCTCATAGTGAACACATTTTTTGAATGTATACATTTCAGCAGTATTAGAAAATGTATTATTATGAATGTAAGTAGGTAGAAGGCAACGCAATAGGATATCAACATAGTTGACGAGCTTTTTTTGTTATATTCTGTAAATGATTGGCCGTAATAGTAATAAAAAAAAATGCTAGCTAAGCTAAAGTAAGAGAATCTGATATAAAGCTATTGTTAGTTGGCATATCTATACACGGGGACATGTGCCAGTGTGAGGTTCAGATCTTCAAAAGATGTACAATCGGTAGATCTATACATAAATTAGTAAATACTGCTAAATTAGACTGAAGAATGGGCAATACTCGGTATATATTTGAATATATTTGATATTGCATTGATTCAAACAGTCTGTTGGGCTATGTTGAACCAGATTTTTACATTATTTTTGTCTTAAATTTGAGTTATTTCCGACAATTGGAGAAAGTAAATTGTACACTTTCTGGCGATTTCAGCCGTAAGTGACTAAAATGCTGACCGCAGCAAGAAAAGGGAGAATACAAGGAACTTGAAACGGGATGTATATAGGTCAGATTCTCAGAAAATGTACAATTGGCAGCTGCACACATTTAGTCAATTCTGCAAAATTAGGCTGCAATTTTGTCAATACTAGATGAATTCAAGTGTTCATTCTAGCAATCTGTTTAGTAAGGTTGAACTGCATTTTGAACTGCATTTTTGTCTGAAATTTGGGTTATTTGAGAAGATTGGCGAAGTTGAATTGTACATTTTCTGAAAATCTGACCCATATAATCTACCTGCATGGTTAGTACAGGCTCTGCCATTTGGCACCAATGTAACAAAGGCTACATTATATAGGGAGGCATTCGGGCAGGGTGAGGTGGGGTGGGGGTGTAATATAGGCCCCGTTGCAGAAGACATCCTAACTTAGACTGTCCTTAGTTACCTTTCCTTGCAGCTGGTAATAGATTCATAGGGTAGGAACTTGCTATGCCGAAAATATTATTTATGGGTCAGATTTTCTGAAAATGTACAATTGGCAGCTGTACATATTTAGTAAATTCTGCCAAATTGGGCTGCAATTTGGTCGATACTAGGTAAATTCGAGTATATTTGGCATTGCATTGATTCTAGCAATCTGGTTGGTTAGGTTGAACTGTATTCTGAACTTTATTTTCGTCTGAAATGTGGGTTATTTAAGCAGATTGGTGAAGGTGAATTGTACATTCTTTGGCAATTTCAGCCATATATTCCTACAGTGGAAATGTCCTACCTACCTCAGCAAGGGACCAATGTCTCAACAAGGAATGTTCTAAGTACGTATATCTTATGCAACGTGCCCCTGTAAGTGGTGATCTAGGTGTGGCATTGGGAGAAGGTGATTAGAGAGTGTCTGGGCAGTAGGCGCAGGATAAGTGACAGGTCGGATATGGGGTGTATATGGTTCAGATTTTCAGAAAATGTACAATTGGCAGCTCTACACATTTAGTAAATTCTGCTAAATTAGGCTGCAATTTGGTCAATACTAGATTTATAAATTCCAGTATATTCGGTATCGCATCGATTCTAGCAATCTGTTTGGTAAGGTTGAACTGTATTTTGAACTTTATTTTTGTCAGAAATTTGGCTTATTTGAGAGAATTGGTTAAGTTGAATTGTAAATTCAATATCAAATATATGTTTGCTTAGGTTGAACTGTATTTTGAAGTTTATTGTCGGTTAATTTGGGTTATTTGAGAAGATTGGCGAAGCTCAATTGTACATTTCTGAAAATCTGACCCACATACTTAACAGATTGCAGAGATTACACAGGCCCTGGGCTGATTGGCTTATTCTGACTGGACGAATTGTGGCCCGTGCAAAAACATTTCTCGCCGAAAATAAACATAAGCCACCACCCATGCCTCTATAACAGAGAATCTATATATCTCCAAACCCTATCCAACAGACCTTTCTCCCTTAATTCAATCTTAGACTCCCTAATTCTGTCACCAATCGAAAGGGAATTGCACCAATAACTACATGTGTGAGTTTAAAAGAAATCCGAGTCCCAGAGGTGAAGATATCAGTGAAATTTCACAAGGACCTTCAAGATTTATTTCCCCATTTTCCTCAATCACCATGGGAGAATGTAGGGCTTAAAGTAAACCTAAAATGTGATGCAGCCTAGTGTTTATATGCATGATCTCTATAGTCCTCTATGGTCAAGTGGTTAGCATCTAAGACTGCCAAACGAGACATTGTGAATTTGAATCCCAGTGCAGGCAGCCTTTTTACATTTGTCTCATTTTCGAGTCATTAGAATCGACTTGATCTCATCTTTTCAAATATGATAATATCTCAAAATCCATTTTCTGCGACTGGTGACTTAAGACTATTCTCTTATGCAACGGCCCCTCGAATAAGAACATTGCAAGGACTTTCTCACTCAACACTATCTATTACCACCTTTTATAGTTATGAACATGATTTTACTTCTATAATGTCATCTTCGATGTTAATTTAAAATTTATTTATTATCTCAAATTGGAATTGTCAAAAAATTAATTTAGAAGGGCCACCAGGAAGATCACCGGTGGTGAGGATCGAGTCCTTCTTCAGATTGTATTATGTATGATTGTGAATAAAAAGGAGAGTAAGGTTTAGGTATGGCTGTGACTGCCCTGGAAGAGGTCCACTCCTTACACATGCAGCTTTCCCCACTCCTCCAGGGTTACCTCCACCAAACCCCCTACCCTCCCCCTAGCTCATTAGTATTTAAGATGAGGCCTGTTTCAGTTCCAAACTTGTTAACCCCATTTAAACATAAATACCACCTGTGCTCCTACTCCCTTCCCAGACTACAATATGAAAGTATAAGATATGTAACATATATAATTATATTATATATATATATATATATATAATAAGTGATAGTTTAAAAAAAAAGAAGACTGTAAGACATCAGAGATTGACCCCCTCACTGTCTATCCTTGACCATCCCTGGATCAGGACCAAGGACAGACAGTAAAGGAGGAGGAGGAGGAGGACAGGGGTCAGATCTTCAGAAAAGGTACAATTCGCCTCCACCAATCCTCTCAAATAACCCACATTTAAGACATAAATGAGCTTCAAAATGCAGTTTAACATAACAGAACTGATACTTTAAATCAATGCGATACCAAATATACTCAGATATACAAGATATTCTTCATTTTTCAGGCTAATTTAGTAGAATTTCCTAAATGTGTAGAGCTGCCAAATGTACATTTTCCGAAAATCTGACCCACAGAGGGAGGAGAGAGCAGCTCAGACAAGAGCAGCTGTAGAGTGTCAAGGTGCCAGGCTAGGTGCTTGTAATCGTGTATAACCATATATGGCTCAGATCTTTAGACAATGTACAATTCGCCTTCATTTATTCTCTCAAATAACCCATATTTAAGACAGAAATGAGCTTCAAATGCAGTTTAACATAGCGAAAGAGATACTATAAATCATTGCTACCCCAGATTTAATCAGATGTGGGTAAGATCTTCAGAAAATGTGCAATTGGCAGCTGTGCTTATTTAGTAAATTATGCTAAAATAGGCTGCAATTTGGCCAATACTAGGTAAATTGAAGTTTATCCGGCATTGCATTGACACTAGCAATCTGGATGGTTAGGTTGAACTGTATTTTGAACTTTATTTTCGTTTGAATTTGGGTTATTTCAGAAGATTGGCAAAGTTCAATTGTACATTTTTTGAATATCTAATCCATATATACCAGCTATTCATTATTTTTCAGGCTAATCTAGCAAAATTACCTAAATGTGTAGAGCTGCCAACTGTACATTTTCTGATGCTCTTACCCGTATACTACTGGCAGTACATATGTAGTGTAGAGTGGGGCGGGTGGAGGGAGTGGGTTGGGGGTGGGGGGAGTGGGGTGGGGGTGGGGGTGGGGGGAATAGATTGGATGCACCAGCAGTCCTTGGAACAATCCTGCGGGGAGGAGATTATATAGGGCCCAGTTGTCCACAAGAACAGTAGCATATGGCACGGGCACAGGGGGTGGTGGGGTGCAGGAATGGTAGGTGGTGTATGTGGTGGTAGGTGGTGGTAGGTGGTGGTGGTGGTATGTGGTGGTAGGTGGTGGTAGGTGGTGGTGGTGGTGGTGGTAGGTGGTGGTAGGGGTATGTGGTGGTGGTATGTGGTAGGCGGTGGGGGTAGGTGGTGGTAGTAGGTGGTGGTAGTAGGTGGTGGTGGTATGTGGTGGTGGTGGTAGTAGGTGGTAGTAGGTGGTGGTAGTAGGTGGTGGTGGTGGTATGTGGTGGTGGTGGTAGGTGGTGGTGCATGGTAGGTGGTGGTGGTAGGTGGTGGTATGTGGTGGTGGTGGTAGGTGGTGGTGGTGGTGCTAGGTGGTGGTGCTAGGTGGTGGTGCTAGGTGGTGTATATAAGTGGATAGCTTTGGCTGGCTATGGTAAAAAATGGGAATCCCTGTTAGGATTGTGTATTTTAAATTTGATAAAGTTATAAGATATATTTTTAATGTATAAATAAAAACACCTAATGGCATTAGTTTTATTCATTTTAGAAAAATCTGGGTTATTTGAGAAGATTGGCGAAGTTGAACTGTACATTTACTGAAAATCTGACCGATAAGCAAGCCATTACATAGATCCATCTGTACAAGTCAATCATCAATTGAATTCAGTCGCTCTTATATCTATTAAAAACACCACAAAAACCCTCTCTCAGCAGAGTGGCAACATCACCAGTCAGTCAGCAACAAGCAGCCAACATTGAAAGGAAATGAGATAAAAAAGGGAGCGAGAGAGGACTTGGTAATCGCACCAGGGTCTATACTCTACCTCTACGAGAGGGTCAGATTATTCAGAAAATGTACAATGCAACTTCGCCAATCTTTTCAAATAACCCAAATTCCAGACGAAAATAATGTTCAAAATACAGTTTAGCCTAACCAAACAGATTGCTAGAATCAATGCAATGCCGAATATACTCGAATTTACCTAGTATTGGCCAAATTGCAGCCTCATTGAGCATCATTTACTAAATGTGTACAGCTGCCAATTGTACATTTTATGAAAAACTGACCCACGAGCTCCGGACCAGTTCGTCCAATAGTGGTCAATGCAATGGTCAGCAGGTCGGGGATGGGATGATATCCCCTGGAGGTCCCCTTCTATTACACCTCTCATACACACACATGTCCAGTCTGCGACGTGGCTGATGGATAGATCATATAGAAAACTGATGGGCCGCACTCACAGCGATTTCCCCACGGATTCTGCTCGGGAGCACTCGTTATTATATATCATATTATATATCAAGCTCTGGCAAATAGAATGAGCAACCGGGGGTGAAATAGGCAGCAATCGATGACATGCTCAGAGGAGTTCTAAATGTGATAAGGTTAAGCTATGCTATGGAGTATAATGCATTAGTCGAGAGCTTCTCATTGCATAGACTCCCGGGATAAGAGGGACGAGGTGCTCGTTTCATCATATATATGTTTATAATAGGACAGATTAATGGCTTCTTTTTGCAGGGCCAGGATGGATGTTATTTTATTGGAGGTGGGGAATACTGGGGATAAATATTGGTGTGTTACAGAGGTGTTGGGTATTATTTCATATATAAGTTGGATCGACTTTCCCCAAACTATTTTCTATGATAGTATTGTAAAGGTGCTATGTAATAGTCAAGCTCTATACCTAAGGTGCTATGTAATAGTCAGCCTCTATATGGGTCAGATTTTCAGAAAATGTACAATTCGCCTTCACCAATCCTCTCAAATAACCCACATTAAAGACTAAAATGAGCTTCAAAATGCAGTTTAATAAAACAGAACTGATACTTTAAATCAATGCGATACCAAATATACTCAGATATACCCGGTAGTTATCATTTTTCAGCCTAATTTATGAGAATTTCCGAATTGTGTAGAGCTGCCAATTGTACATTTTCTAAAAAATCTTACCCCTACCGAAGACATGACGAAGATTATCAACATCAAATGTCTCCAAATGATGGTTATTGCTTCGTAAGCAGCCGTTACCATTTAAAAGAATAGGTGCTGCTAAGGTAGAAGTAACTACATAAAGTAAAATAAGGCAAATTAAAAATGAGATTACGACATGATTTTTGTTTCTGTTTTTTGTTTTAACATAATTCATTATTATTCTCATGTATTAAATGTCTCACTAGATAACTTTCTTCTGTAAAGGTAACGGCTGGAAGAGCTGAGACCCTCCAAGAAGTCTGTCAACCTATTTGTCAGCCTTGTTTTTGACAAATAAAAGATTGCCCTATCTATCTTTCTATATAAGCCCCACACAAAGCTGGCCATATAAACCTAGCTAAAGGTTGAGAAACTGGTACACTCCTGTTATAAATAATACATCATGCTTTCCCTCAGAAGCAATATCAAGTAAAAGCCACTATATATTATTTTTTTATATTTCACAGTGGCAAAAGATCAGTTTATGTTATTGCACTTGGGTCTCTGAAATATATATGCCCCCCGTCCATATGAACGGCTAGACGAGGCCTTCAGGGGCCTGTTGTATAAGCTAAATAAAGGGATATTGTGTGTGTGTGAATTCCTCAAACTATAAAGTTCTACAAATAGTAAAATTATATTGATGTAGAATGGAAATAAATCAACTATATGGGTCAGATTTTCAGAAAATGTACAATTGTCAGCTCTATACATTTAGGAAATTCTCCTAAATTAGGCTGAAAAATGAAGAATACCGGGTATATTTGAGTATATTTGGTATTGCATTGAATAAAAGTATCAGTTCTGTTATGTTAAACTGCATTTTGAAGCTCATTTCTGTCTTAGGCTAAATGTTGTTTATTTGAGAGGATAGGTGAAGGCAAATTGTACATTTTCTGAAAATCTTACCCATATATAAGTAAACAGAGAGCGGAACTACTAAAATAGGGCCGTAAACGAGAGGCGAGTCAACCATTGCAATTTACTCTTTTCTATATGACTCGAGATCAATTCCTTAAAAACTATGGCAGATGTTAAGTAATGTTTCAGGGGTGTAGTAAATATAGAACTTACCTTGGCTGTACCGTATTCTCTCCTGCAACAATAGGGGCTGCAAGTCTCCTGACGTCATTCTAACTAGGTTGGGAAACCCCCCACTGACGGCACCCCACTTGGGGACTACAGAGTCGGTGACCCCTATATCATAATTTTAAGTCGGAAATGACAGCTGTTTTTCTCCCAAATGTAAAGATCAGGTAATATAGCTAAATGCCTAGAATTGATTAGAAATTTGTTAGTAATCAATAATCAATAAGAGAGTGACTACCCGCTTCGGTATTAAAAATCAAGATGGCGGGTCATTGGAGTGATTTAGATTTAGAAAATATTTTATTCAGGTCTATTACATTTCCACACAAATGAGCATGAATATTCTCAGGAAGCGAGGTAAATCAATAGTTTGTTTATTCATTTGGTTTTATAATATGAGATTGTGGTATAAAAATAGGATGTAACTCGGTTAGTTTATGACTAACTGTATACGATGCCCACTCGTTTTTTTCGACCGGGGATATCACGAGAAGCTGTAAAAACACTTGTGGGCATCATATACAGTAAGTCAGAAACCAACCTCGTTACATCCTATCATAGTATTCACAATTAATCAATATGAAATTATGTTTTTTTCTATATTTGAGGTGATCAAAATTACACACGTACTTGCCTGATTCATACGGCAAGTTCAATTAGAGGGACATGTGAAACTACCATTAGTTAGCTTTTGAAAACTATAAAAAAAATGGTCCATGGTTACGGTATGATGGGTCAGATTGTCAGAAAATGTTCAATTGGCAGCTCTACCCATTTCGGAAATTCTGGTAAATTAGGCTGAAAAATGAAGAATACCGGGTGTATCTGAATATATTGGCTTCACATTGATTTAAAGTATCAGTTCTCTTATGTTAAACTGCATTTTGAAGCTCACTGTTGTCTTAAATGTGGGTTATTTGAGAGGATTGGTGACGGTACATTTTCTGAAAATCTGACCCACATGCTAGATATGCCAACCAGTAGGGGATTCCCATGTCCGCCATCTTGAATCTAGATTCGCATGGAATTATGGGAGTTGTATGTCAGAGTAAAGGTATAGAAAACATCCTATACATATTCAGTTTCAGTTGGAGTGGATCAAATGTGATGTGTTTCAGGAAAATGAGTCATAAGTCGCAAAATATGGATTTAATATATCATCATATTTGGAAAGATGAGATCAAGCCGATTCTAATGATAGTAAACAGTAGGACATAATAATAGGCCTATTTATTCTTATATTTACGTATGATATTTCTATTTTTGAAAAAATGCTCTTTTAATATCTTTGGGTGGAGAATGACTAGTAAATTAGCTAAATATAGTGTATAAGATGACCGTGGAAATGCAAGAATATATTTAAGACACAGTCCTGAAATTTGGTACGTGAATTCATACATCCTCAAGCACTAGATACTCCAAGAATGAAAACATTCCAACAAGGAGATCTTGTAAATAAATCACATTGTAAAATATCAATTTTGCGACTTGTGATTCATTTTCCTGAAACACATCACAAATGTTAATAGGAGAGTTGCATGTCTCATTGCGCATGTCTACAGCAGTGCATGCTGGGATGGATTCTGATGAAATCTGACTTACAAACATTAGGTAACATTTTTATCGAGAATTTCAAGAATTTTTTCACCAATATCATTGTTTGTATGAATCATTTATGAAAACCAAATGCATGATGGGAAAGATGGAGGCTTGTGTTTAATGGAAAAATGTATAACACATGGATATTGACATTAGACCATTGATAGATATTCCATGCTGAACATTACGTGGTTTCTATAGTTTTTAGACTGTACCATTAGTCCCATAATTCCATGCGAATCGAGATTCAAAATGGCAGTTATGCAAATCCCCTATTAGCCATGTGTTTTACATAGTTCCAAACAACAAAATTTCACCTTGCCAATCATGCATTTGGGTTTTATAGATCATTTATACAAACTTTGATATTGCCCCTATATGGGAGTTACATGTCTCACTGCGCATGTCTACTGCAGTGCATGCTGGGATGGATTCAAATATTCAGCAAATTTTTATCGAAAATTGCAAGAATGTTTATCCCAATACCATAGCTTTATGATCTATTAAAACCAAATGCATGATGGGAAGGATGGAGGATTGTTGTATGGAAACATGTATAACACATGGATATCGACATTAGAGCATTAATAGATATGCCATGTTGAACATGGCATATTTTCTATAGATTGTATGTATACTGTACCATTAGTCCCATAATTCCATGCCAACCACGATTCAAAATGGCGGCTATGTAACCCCTCCTATTGGTTCAGGTTGTCAGAAAATGTACAATTGGCAGCTGTACACATTGAGTAAATTCTACTAAATCAGGCTGCAATTTGGCCAATGTTAGGTAAATTCGAGTATATTCAGCATTGCATTGATTCTAGCAATCAGTTTGGTTAGATTGAACTGTATTTTGAACTTTATTTTCGTCTGGAATCTGGGTTATTTGAGAAGATTGGCGAAGTTGAATTGTACATTTTCTGAAAATCTGACCCTATTGCGTGTGTGAAGTGGTAGTATAGCCTCCTCCAGTATGGCATGTGTCTACCAGGGCCAGAGGGTTGCTCGTCCCCAGGGACCTGTCACTCACCTCGGTGCTCCTCCCCCTTACCTCTATATATAGACACGCCCCCTTTCCCTATCAGTGCCTGCCACTCACTATATGCCTTGAATAGAGTGAAAGTATTAACTATAGGGTGCCCATGATTGACACAACCATACTGATAGGAGAAAGTCGAAGAGATGATACACTGATCTGTAATTTAATGATTTGGCCTGTAAATGAAATAAAAAAAAATAGATGAAGTCCTGTATTGTTAATCTTCGTAGGTTTGACTATAGAAACATTATATTTCATTGTATTGTTTTTGTATTGTATTTTATATTTTATAAAAACAATTTTTGTCCGAATAATTCTCATTAAGATATTTTCAGTATTTGGTAAAATGAATTGTTTTGTATGATATGGCATGGCTTATATCCATAGAACAGTGAGTAGATATTGAAAGGTTCTTCGAAAATAAAATGTAAAGTCATATTATAATCTTTTGATGTTGACATGGTTATTTTGGATCCTCGCCAGTCTGTCTAGATGTCTGTTTCTCCCCTCCCCCTGCCCTCACTATCCCTCTCTCCCTCTCTCCCTCCCTCTCTCTCTCCCTCTCTCTCCCTCTCTCTCTCTCTTTCTCTCCCCCTCTCACTCTCTCCTCCCTCTCTCTCTCCCCTCTCTCTTTTTCTCTTTCTCTCCCTCTCTCACTTCCTCATTCCCTCTCTCTCTCCCTCCCTTCCCCCTGTCTCTCTCGCCCTCTCTCTCTCTCCCCTTTCCCTCTCTCTCCCTCCCTCTCTTCCTCCCCCACCTTTTCTTTCTTCCCCTCTCTCTCCCCCCTCTTTCCCTCCGTCTTTCCCTCTTTCCCTCTCTCCATCTCTCTCTCTCCCTCTGTCCCTCCCCCCCCCCCCCCTCTTTCTCTCTCGCTCTCTGCCTTTGCTTTCTTATTTCGCTCGTCTTTCCCCGTGCCGTCTCCCAATGTCGGCCCATGAATTCACTTCCAGAGAGAAAAGCCTATTCACTGTACATATGTATATCCATAAATTCACTGGGTTTATTCCTTACGAAAACCGGCAATTCCTGGACAGCAATACATACAACACAGACCTCCGACCCTATATATGCACGGTTCACCTTCCCCCGGCTCCCCTCCCCCATCTACCGCTACCCCTTGCCCTAACCCCCGACCCCCATACACCGCCCTGGCTCGCCCTCCCCGCCGCCGCCTCTCCCCCTCCTCCCTCCCGCCCTCTCATCCCAGGCCCACCGCCCCTTGGCGTGTTTTGTGGGGGTATAATAAGACGATCCCGTGTTCCCTCTCTCGGAATAGAACAAATAATCAACAAGTAACATGCGATCTTACATGGGACCTCATCATTGTTTTACAGTCAGGAATAAGACTTATCCCGCCTGAGTGAAGAGGGGGAAACACGGCAGGCTCGGGCCCAAGTAGCCGTGGGCTCGGGCCCAAGTAGCCGCGAGTAGGACCTGGAAATGGGGGTTATACATCAAGGCCCAAACCTCTTATATCTTGTAGAGAAACACTTGCTACTTCATGTAAACCTATCCGTCATCTCAGCAAGGGCTTGCTCTGTGTTGGTCGTTGGAACAATAACGTTGAGGGTATAGAGGGGCCCTAACCTCCCTCAGACAGTCTAGGCCCAAAGTTGATGCAGTCCTTTAAATCAAAGGGAAAGCCTCTCGCCTCAAACCGCAGAGTGCCATTATAATTTCATTAAGACTGCAAAATGTCATTATATTCCCATTAAAACGCCGAGTTCTAGGCTAGGAAACCGATAAGCGAAGTAGTGGTCCAATCACTGACATACCATTCTTATCTGATCTGAGGGTTTGGACCTAGAGTGCCTCTGATGCTTCTCGATTGAGAATTAAAGCTGGCATCTCATTTAATCACGGCCAACCACTAACGATCTTCTAACTATTGTTCTGTTTTTTTCCAACCGATCTAAAAGTCGTCTGCCTATATTTTTTTTTAGGATTCTGTCCAGCTGTACTTTTTTCATCTATTTTCTTTTTTTAAATATTTTTATTGGCCAAAACATTTAACAAATTGATTTTAATCGGGGAGATTTTTGCTACAGGGTTTCAACAAAGTCTACATTTATATTTTGGGGACCCGCCGAAATCATTTTGTGCGGTGGCTTCACTTATTATCGCTCACCAGCGGCCGTTTTCTCCCGACCGATTTTACTTCAAATTCTTGTACAAACATTAAAACAGCAGCAGAATATTGATGAATTCAGTCCTATACGCCATAATAGTGGTAACATTGGTGGGATTTGTTTTGTCAAAATAGCTGTGGACGCACCTTTAATAATAATAAGTTATTTTTCATTTGTTAAAATCACCTGGTGATGACATTCAATGACATGAGAAGTATGATCAATTAGGCCTAGGACACACTGTGCGATAATCACTACGACCGATTTGCTGTCGGGGTGTTACTCCCGACAATAGGAAAATACAAATCTAAACATTTGTATTCCTTGCACTTCGCCTAAAAGTTTTGAATTCGTCGACAATACTTTCAGCTATTTACTTGTCCGATTGTTTAACGCTTATAAACCATTTAAACATTTTACAGATGTTTAATACGAATTGCTAAAAAAAAAAGGTCCAAAGTAACACAGGCAATTTCTTTTGAATAATAACAAAAATACTGTATGTGTATTCTATCAGATTGTGTTAGTTTTGTAATCCTGAGAATCAACGAAAAAAATATTCAACATCAGAAATGAGCGGGAAGTATTCATTCGTGACAAATTATAGCAGAGATAATTATAGCTGACATTGTTAATGGGGTGAAAATGACTATAAGAAGGTCAGTACTTAACCCTGCCGACCCCCACCCTCCTCTCTATAGTCACAAGTACCTGAAGCTGGTAGTGTTCTGGGAGCAATACTACCATCATGTATGTTGCCCATTTGGCCAAAGATCGAGTGTTATTATATGATCTGGCCAGGCCTATGTATGCAATGTATCATAGTTTTTTCTCCCTGCACGAACTTTTCTTATTAGGAAACATTCAAAGGTTCCCGCCTCAGAGGAAAGGCTTTCCTCTCAGATGGTGGGTCAGATTTTCAGAAAATGTACAATTGGCAGCTGTCCACATTTAGTAAATTATGCTAAATTATGCTGCAATTTGGTTAAGACTAGGTAAATTCGAGTATATTCGGCATTGCATTGATTCTAGCAATTGTTAGGTTAAACTGTATTTTGAAGTTTATTTTCGTCTGAAATTTGGTTTATTTGAGAAGATTGGTGAAGGGGAATTGTACATTTTCTGAAAATCTGACCCTCGTGCGACTTGCAGTTGCTCAATATGCTTATGTTTCAATTATTTCTATATTACCGAAACAGTGAATGGTTGGTTACTTAGGATTATAATCCATTTAGACTTTGCAAAGTTAAAGGAGGTGCTTATAATCTAGTTGTAATTTCCCATTCTTGAAAAAGGGCAAATGTGCCCGAAACGTCGGACCCCAATAAAACTGAACCAAAACTCAGATCCCTCTCCTGTCCAATCCGTTCTCGGGCTGAACCCCAATAATTTATAGGAATTAATATCAATAATGATAATCATAACTTAGAACCTGTCGTCGATTGTTGCATGATTTATCACTAGTAGTATAACCACACATAATTATCCAATTCTTCCACCTGTTACTTATATACCCTTATTTCATATGAATTCTCAATTATAGGAAACAAGCAACAAACCGTCAATAACAAACACTCCCAGGATTGCCTTACATCCTCCACCTGCAGATACTCAAGGGTCAGATTTTCAGAAAATGTACAATTGGCAGCTGTACACATTTAATAAATTCTGCTGAATTAGACTGCAATTTGGCCAATACTAGGTACATTCGAGTATATTCAGCATTGCATTGATTCTAGCAATCTGGTTGGTTAGGTTGAACTGCACTTTGAACTTTATTTTCGTCTGAAATTCGGGTTATTTCAGAGAATTTCTGAAAGTGAATTGTACATTTTCTGAAAATCTGACCCATGAACACAATCCACCACTGGTAATACACATACCTGGAGGGGTTAAGGGACCTTTAAAATAGAGATGACGAATGAGCTTATTGTCAATATAGGCCTCAGGTGTCGGATCTGATATCTGATATCTGATCTGATCATCCAGGTGCTGTACCTGACCCGCCTACTCAACCACCCACCTACAAACCCACAACATATTATTGCCATAATTCAAATTTGAGTTACAGCGCAGACACATAGCGGTTGTGATACATGTGTTAAGGGTGGTCTCCACTGGCTGCGGCAAGCTCTGCAGTAAGCTCTGCGATGGTGCTGTGTTGGTGAGAAGTGGCGAGTTCCTGAGTACATGATTCACTGGCCATGTAGGCAAGGACCTCGTCATTCCTCTCCACCTACATAACCAGCACAAACCATCGCAAGGCTTACCGCAGAGCTTACCGCAGCCAGTGGAGACCGCCCATTATACTGCAAAATGAGTCGTAAGTCGCAAAAAATGAATTTTGAGATATCATTATATTTGAAAAGAGGAGATCAAGCTTATTCCAATGATGGTAAACATTAGAAGATTTAATCAGTATAGTATATCTTTATTTGATATTTGATATTATTTTCGAAAAAATAAGTTTGCAATATATCTGTGTGGACCATTACTAATAAGGTAGCTAAGCATGCTCTATAGTATGATCTTAGAAACGCATGTATATATTTGAATATAAATGTTGCGACTTGTGACTTATTTTCAGAAACACATCACATTTAAGTTCATAAATCACATGAAATGCCAGTCATCGGATGGCGAGGGGTGGAACGTGTTAGTGTTGGAACCAAAGAAAAGTGACTAAAGGGCCTAGTCCACTAAGCCGATTTCCATGCGATTTTTGCGCCACAGAGGACTCTTTTGCACTAAATTCTTTGAGAATCGCATGAGAATCGGCTTAGTGGACTAGGCCCTTTAAAGTGACTAAATTGAACCTTAAATGAAATTTATTGTTTCATCATCTTCTTCTGATTACAAATATCATCCAATATCCCCACTAACTCATCTTATTTTCACTATTGGATGGTGTATCATCCAGATGTATGGCCAACATCACTCCAGAGTAGGCTTACACTCTCCTATGCACAGATATAAAGCGAGTTTAGATTGAAATTCACCTTTCACCATTCGCCATTGAAATACATCCATTCAAGAATAATATATTTGCGTATATAATTAATGCTTCCTTAATTATAACCACAATTCAAATATGTCTTTAAAAATTCACATAATTATATGATGTGGTTAAGAATCTACGAAAACTAGAGAAATTAGAGGTTTCCATAGGGCCACCTACTGCCACAGACAAAAATAATTAAGTCTCATAAATGTACCCCACTATAGGAAAAATACAAACATTTTCTCATCAAACATTATGCATGTGCGTGAAATACATATATTACAGGTTTATCCACCCGCTGATATCCGAGCCTGGTTGCATTGCTTGTTTCCATGTTGCCCCTCTCTACAGCTGAATAGATGCTGGCCGCGATACCTATTGTACTATTCTGCCCCCTCTTCTATTGGCAGCTGTTTAGCGTGTCAGTTTACACTAATTTACTCCCATTATATAAATATGAACAATGTAAATAGGTCTTTAATGTCAGTAAGTCTAGGGGAGGTCATGATATACTGCCACTGGTGCCATGCATGGTCGCCAAAACATCCACTCTGGAATTTTTGCCCCCTGGACACACTGCGCATGCGTGCGCCCGAGTGCGCATGCGTTGATGTGCGAAACTCGACGCTAACACTTTGGAGTTGGATTACCGGTCAATTCCTGGATTCAATATTTTAGTTTTTATTCATTTGTCGCAGTATTTATCTAATTTGTTTGTATACTTATTGAGTGTGTTTAAATAGAGTGTCCGATTCGAAATTATTTGGTTATGTGAGTGTGATACCAAATCCAATCTCAAACTCCCTTTATTCCCTTAAAACTTGTTATGTTTTCTTTTATTAGTATTCAAGTGATGATGGCGATGGAAATGTATTAAAGGCCATTATTAAATATGTGTGTATTATATTATCTTTTTTTCGTCCATTTCCGTCTTAGTAGTCGTACTATATTATCCAAAAGAGCCATTATCATCATTATCTTTACTAGTAATTTTATTATTTATAAATACATTTTACACTCTGATAATGGGAAAGTGATGCGTCCCTTTCTCCCGGGGTAACAGGTTGTCTCTGGGGTGTTGATAAATGTATGAGTTGATGAATATGAATTACTTCTATCTAAGATCTAGTATGACTAATAGGTTTTAGGAGAGGCAGGTCATCACCTTTAATAGCTTACCCTACTCAAATATCCACACCTAGGCGCTGCTATTCTTACTTTTATTACTGGCCGAATCATTTAATAATGGTAATGATATTGATAATTGACCACTATCGACCATATCTGACACAAGTTAATAATTCATGATGAAGAAACACTAGATTTTTGTCAGAATGCAAATTAGGACATTAAAGATTAGATGACCGGTCACTTCTATGCTTGGGGTAACAGATTATAGATTGATACAAGACAAAAGGGTTTCTTTTAAATATGCCCAGTTCATGAATGCATAATTCACTTATCAAGATTTAGGACAAACTTGGGATTGCATCCATAACAAAGACTTATCGTATATATGCTGAAAGTGAAATTTTCTTTTCCAAATGAGTTTCAGATATCATGTCAGAACAAACAGTAGAACATTCTAATAGGGTCAGATTTTCAGAAAATGTACAATTCGCCTTTACCTATCCTCTCAAATGACCCACATTTAAGACAAAAATGAGCTTTGAAATGCAGTTTAACATAACAGAACTGAAACTTTAAATCAATGTGATACCAAATATACTCAGATATACCCGGTATTCTTCATTTTTCAGCCTAATTTAGGAGAATTTCCTAAATGTGAAGGCCTACTAATTGTACATTTTCTGAAAATCTGACCCTCTAGGCTTTTGATTAGAAAGCTGCACTTTCAGCTATCATCCTTTACAAATTATAGACTTAATACTTTTTGTTCCATTCTTTTCCAACCCATCTCATTTGACCAAAGTTTGGGAGGATAAGTTACTTTCCTGCGATGACTCCACTTATTATCGCTCACTGGAGGCCATTTTTGCTCAGCCGATTCGACTTCAAATTCTTGTATGAACACATAACAGCAGGAGAAAATTTAATGATTCAGTCCTAATATGAGTAAATTCGGTAAGATTATGTTGGTCTGAGTTGGTTGCTGAGTATGTAGCTTTAACTGGAAAAGGAGCTCTAATATGTGGTGAACATAAAATCCAGATCCAAGATATTTGCTGGTGGTTCCATCGATAAGGTTGTGATTGATTACTACTCAGTGTTTGATGCAAGATCTGGAGCTGACTTGTGACTAGATAGACAGAGGAGTTAGACAAAATATCTCCCCCTCTACATCATGCTATAATATGCCTTTATGTAACCTCGCCATATAAGGGTCAAGTTTACAGAAAATGTACAATTCACCTTCACCAATTCTCTGGAAAAAACCCAAATTTCAGACAAAAATAAAGTTTGAAATACAGTTCACCCTAACCAATCTTCCATCCTAAAATACTCAGGATAAATGAAAGAAAAAAATAAGAAAAATATTTTTGTGTCGCTTTATTAGCTGGGAATACAGCTTTAGGGAAGAATCTGTTATAAAACATGCTCCTGGCTATGCTATGCTCTCATAACGAAGTGTCCAGTGTCAAGGACATCACCTCAGTGACCATGCATCATACTGTAACTCTGGTCCTCATACTTGGGTCAGATTATCAGAAAATGTACAATTCACATTCACCGATTCTCTCAAATAACCCAAATTTCAGACGGAAATAAAGTTCAAAATACAGTTCAACCTAACCAAACAGATTGCTAGCGTCAACGCAATGCCAAATATACTCGAATTTACCTAGTATTGACCAAATTGCAGCCTAATTTAGCAGAATTTCCTAAATGTGTACAGCTGCCAATTGTACATTTTCTGAAGATCTGACCCACTACATTCACCTAAGCCTGGGGCCACCACCCCGCCATATCCCAGTGGCCAGACTGCCCAGTCTCGCCTCTTTCACACCAGCTCCCACTGTCACTGGTTTCATCTAAGGTTCTCGTTCTCCTCGTCCTTTTGGTCCTTCTGGTTCTTCTGGTCCTTCTGGTCCTCTCGTCCTTCTCGTCCTTTCGTCCTTCTCACCCTGGCAGAATTTATTTTAGCGTGATTATTGACAGAGGGTTTGTTTGTTTATTGATTGGCTCACGTACATTGACGATATTCTCCGCTTATACATAACTATAAACATTGCTACTAAAGTACAACGGATATTTCCTACGATAATACATAATAAGATCAAATATCAAACTTAAAATATAGAAATACTTAGGTGTCCTAGTGTTCACTAACATCGAAATCAGCTTGATCTCCTCTTTTCATAGATGGTGATAATCCATATTTTGCAACTTATGTCTAATTTTTCTAAAACGGATCACATATTCATTGCAATATCTGGAAATGACACTGCAATATCTTCCTAAATGACACTGCATGGTTAACAGGTATTAACAGGTAGGCTGTTCAAACTATTCACCCAAGCTTATATTATATACATTATGATATAATATCGCATTATAATCTCGGTATAGACTAAACGTTGAGTATGCCATTGTTATCACACTAGGCAGAACATTAAATTAATTAGGCGTTAGTAAACTCATTAAAATAGCTATTAATGACCACTAATAGTTATTCAATTCTTAACCATCATCTAATGTTACATCTGAACATACAGAGATTCACATATAGCCTTGATGAAAGTATCCTTAAGTAATATAAAGGGCTGGTTCCATTGGTACGGATACGGATACGGATACGGCAAAATGTGCTTATAAATATTAAAATATCATATATCATGGTTCATGTGTGCGTATCCATACCCGTCAACAGGTCTGGCTCTGAATCTGATGAAACCGATCGCTCCATGTAGCGATCGGTTTTGTATCCGTACCCCATTCATATGGATTCCTTCTGGGATGTTATTACATTCTGGACATATGAGTTCAATTCAATTCAATTCAAGAATTCGTTATTGTATTTGGTCGTAGTACAATGAGGTTGTTCAACATTCTAGCAGCTGCCTAAATAGTTCTTCCGTTGGGTGCCTGAATCTTGATTGTACATGAATTAGTTACAGAATTTCAACGCGAACACGAAAGTAGACAATTGAATAAATTATAAGTATACAATAGTAGATTCTAAGTTGTATGGGATGGTAAGATGAGAGAATTAACTTCTATGATACATGAAGTTGGTGATGGAGTGGGAAATGATTACTCCAAGATAGTTTCCCGTATCCCCATGACGGATCGGTATCCGCATGACGTCCGGATCCGTATCCGTACCAATGGAACCAGCCCTTAAGGGTTTCACCGTACACCGTGAATCGGCCGTTGTAATGTGAATGGGCCTTTAGTATACACGTTTAGTTTCCTCCATCCCTGACATATATATATATTGAATTTTTATTCCATAAGAATATACAGAACAGGACAAAAGCCTTAAAAGATTGATCTTCCGACGAGCCCTAAACATTGAACATTGCACCAGCTGCCGTAAGTGGGTTAAAACATGTGCAATCTTTCGAATGAAATAGCATTGAAATAAAATCACTTCATTGAAAAAAATACTTTCGGGAAATCAATACCCAGGTAACATCACTTGAGATCTATGTAAGCCATCTTGAAAGTTAGAGCCCTTTACATACAGACGTTTCATGACTACAAAAGAAATCCAAGACTTTGTTTTTTACTCTTTGTCTCCCTGTTTCACCGTCACGTCTGTCTGTAGGACAAGGTTTGTCTGTAGTATCTTCCACCAAAGGGCAAACGATATTAGTCATGACTGCAGGGCATAAAGAAACCAGTGGGTGTTTCATGAAAATAAGATGTAATCGTATGATATAAGATACATCATACGATATAAGATGTATCATACGATGCATCTTACAATATAAGATATTGTCTTAAATGTTACTACTCTTTTTCCAAGAAGAACCATATTTAGGAGGTTCGTGAAAAAATGATTACCTATTATACTAACAACTTACAACAACTTTGGACCAGCTACAAATATCCTCGTAAATTTGAGATATTTGTAATGTACATTATCATGTAGAGGGAGTCGTTTTACCGAAATAGCTATTATGAACTATAATAGCCTATAACAACAGCAGCTATGTTCAAGTAGATGACCAATCACGAGTCAATCACAACAACATTAATTGACCCAATAGGGGAGTTGCATGTGCCACTGCGCATGTGTGTAAAGTGCATCATGGGATGGATTTGATTGAAATCTGACATACAAATATTTAGCAAAATTTTTATCGAAATTTGCAAGAATGTTTTCACTAATATCAGAGTTTGTATAAGTGACCTATGAAAACCAAATGCATGATGGGAAATATGGAGACTTGGGCCATGGAATTAGGTATAACACATGGATATTGACATTAGAGCACTGATAAGTATTACATGCTGAACATGGCATGTTTTCAGTAGATTTTAGACAGTACCATTCCTCCCATAATTCCATGCAAATCAAATTACAAAATGGCGGCTATGCAACTCCCCCATTGCCTTCTTAAGGGCCTAGTCCACTAAGCTGGCTCTCATGCGATTCTAACAGAATCTAGAGGAAAAGAGTCCTCTGCGGCGCAAAATTGATGAGAATCGGTTTAGTGGATTAGGCCCTTTACCCTTGCAGCTAATGGAAGACCAGCCTGTTAGTTGAAATAGCTATATCAATGGATCGCCATTTTGTAAGTCTGGCCTCAAGGGTCAGATTTTCAGAAAATGTACAATTGAAAGGAGTAAAGCTCTGTACTGGAGGATGGGACCCCCTGGAATATTAACAATTCTCTTTGTCGATGTCAGAGACATGTATATGGGTCGGATTTTCAGAAAATGTACAATTGGCAGATCTACATATTTAGTAAATTCTGCTAAATTAGACTGAAACATGGTCAGAACTAATATATCTGAGTATATTTGGTATTGCATTGATTCAAACAATCTCTTTGGTTGTGTTGAACATCATTATTTTCTTACATTTGTGTTATCTGAAAGGATTGCTAAAGACAAATTGCACATTTTCTGAAAATCTGACCCACTGTATGCAAAGTCAGTCCTAACGTCCTGTCGAATGCAATTTGTTCTGAGGGTGTACTTTTGGAAGTCATCACTTATACATTGGAAGTTTCCATTCTACTTTTGAACGCTTTCCCTCTCAACCTTCATTGTCTTTAAATGCGTAACGCAGTGTAATACTAGTGGGTGCTTAAGTATTATTGCCCTTTCTTGTTTTAGCTTTGTGTAACTCTAGAAAAGAGTATTGTGCGTAATTGACAACTTTTATGAACTAAAAAATGCTCTTCAATGGAAAGGGCATACGTTTAGAAGAAAACGTATGAGCCGAGCTGATAAAAATGGGTAATAAAAACCCGTGGAAATATTCTAAGTTACAAGCATGAGCATTAGGGTCAGATTTTCAGAAAATGTACAATTGGCAGATCTACATATTTAGTAAATTCAGCTAAATAAGACAGAAGAATGGTCAAAACTAGGTATATCTAAGTATATTCGGTATTGCCTTGACTCAAACAATCTGTTTAGTTGTGTTGAACTGAACTTTGAACATCATTATTGTCTTCAATTTGTGTTATTTGAATGGATTGCTGAAGACAAATTGTACATTTTCTGAATATCTTACCCATTAAAGGTAGGTTCACTGTACATACAGTCTTGTAATCTTGCAACAGCGCGAAATACCTCAAAGATGAGAACATTCCAACACAGGGCTCTTATTTTGTGAATAAATCACTTTGAAGAGTATCAATTTATATATTAGCATTAAATATATCCGCGCATTTCAAAGCTCAACCTATGGTTTATATTGGACTACTTTACTAGTAATTTGCCACCCAGGAATATTGCTAACTATTTTTTCAAAAATAAAATCAAACTTAAGACATGAAAATACGTATTAGATGTCCCAATGTTTGCCATTATTTGAATCGTCTTGATCTAATCTTTTCTAAATAGCATGTTGATATCTCAAAATTCATTCTTTGGACATTGTGACTCATTTTCCTGAAACACATCACATATGAACAAACCTAAGCATTATGACCTTTTTCTTGTGACATGTATGTAGGTCCGATTTTCAGAAAATGTGCAATTGGCAGCTGTACACATTTATTAAATTATGCTCAAATAGGCATTTGGCATTGCATTGACGCTAGCAATCTGGTTGGTTAGGTTGAACTGCATTTTAGTTTATTTTCGTCTGAAATTTGGGTTATTTAAGAAGATTGGCTAATAGTTAATATAAGTTTAATTGTACATTTTCTGAAAATCTGACCCATATATTATCCCATGAAATACTATAATCACGACAGTTAGGATATGAATGTGTAACATTATAACATTCAAGACTGCTATCACCATAGAAATATGAGTATATTGTAGCCTTAAAGCTTACATCCTCATGCAAGGATAGAGTTTAAAGGCTGATCGTTATGTCAGGGAAGAGAAGATGATTTAGTCATCACTGTCTAACATTGCCGCATCATGCAATGATAGCATGTTCTAATGAATCAGTGTCAATCCTGCCTTTTAACTCACTAATTGTTAAGTGTGGAAGGGGAGAGAGGGAAGGGGGAAGGGGATATGGGGAAGGATGGCCCACTCCCCGTGTTGACACGCTCATCTTCATTGTTTGCTGGACTCATCACTGGGTCCTTGTTTGTGGATCAGATTTTCAGAAAATGTACAAGTAGCAGCTCTACACATATAGGAAATTTTCCTAAATTTGGCTGAAAAATGATGAATACCGGGTATATCTGAGTATATTTGGGATCACATTGATTTAAAGTATCAGTTCTGTTATTTTAAACTGCATTTTGAAGCTCATTTTTGTCTTAAATGGGTAAGATTTTCAGAAAATGTACAATTTGTCTTCAGCAATCCATTCAAATAACACAAATTTAAGACAATAATATGTTCAAAATTCAGTTTAACATAACCAAACATATTGTTTGAATCAAGGCGATACCAAATATACTCAGATATACCTAGTTTTGACCATTGTCTTATTTAGCAGAATTTACTAAATATGTAGATCTGCCAATTGTACATTTTCTGAAAATCTGACCCAAATGTGTGTTATTTGAGAGGATTGGTGAAGGCGAATTGTACATTTTCTGAAAATCTGACCCATGTTCTCAGTCTAGGCTCAGAGTCTCTCAGATCAGATAAAAATGGCATTCAGCGATTGGACGCCTATTGCGCCAATGGCTTTTTTAACTCAAGGGTAGGCGTCCGGATGAGATTATAGTTATTGTATCATGTTAAATTTGGTGGAATTTAATTAAGATAAAATCTGACTAACTTGGCATAATTTGTCATTATGCGTATTTTGTAAAGATCAAATTTAAAAGTATGAGGCCACTATAAGAATATTTAAAGAAAAATAAACAAAATAATGGTATTTTGTGTTCCTGATCAGATTATAATGGCATTTTGTGGTTTGGAGTGAGAGGCTTTCCCTCAGTTTGAAGGGACTCTCTTTGAAGAGACTGTCCCCTGGATATGTCCAATGGGAAGCAGTTCTCTATATTAAAGCTACACCCTCAGTAAACATTGGTCAATGATCTCTATATTAAAGCTACACTCTCAGTTAAAATTGGTCAATGATCGCTATATTAAAGCTACACTCCCAGTAAACATTGGTCAATGATCGCTATATTAAAGCTACACTCTCAGTAAACATTGGTCAATGATCGCTATATTAAAGCTACACTCTCAGTTAACATTGGTTAATGATCTCTATAATAAAGCTACACTCTCAGTAAACATCAGTCAATGATCTCTATATTAAAGCTACTGTCTCAGTTAACATCAGTCAATGATCTCTAAAGGTAAAGCTATACACTCTCAGTTAACATCGGTCAATGATTTCTAAAACCTGGGTTCCACTGCCACGCCACTTCTCCTGCTACTCCTCCCGTTTCTTTGGTCCGACTACTTTAGAAGCGGGAACAAGTAGCAGGAAGTAGCCGTTTACTTTTGATTCAAACCTGTTTGATTTCAAACAGCTACTTCCCATTACTTCCCGCTACTTCCCGCTTCTTCCCGCGACTTTAGAACTGAAGGTAAAAGTATATCGTTATTTCAGGGGCTATGTTTTTCAAGAATTCATGATCTGTTATCGCTATATATTATATATGATAACAGCAAGAGATTCTTGAGACCAGCGAATTCTATTGTTATGACACATTACGTAACATTGCATAACCTCATTATATTTCTATTAATTATTAATTATCATCTCTTTATTAGGGTTATAAAATCGATAAGTACCAGTACTGTGCAGTTTATAATTTTTTTCTGAACAGAATTTTATTCAGGCTCGAGATTACATTTTTGACGCTTTCACCTCAGAGGTGATGTTCTTAGCACCCTGATACTTATTCAGCATAATCGAGGGATGGAATATACATAGTTTTTCAATACTCTTACACATATTCCAACAATTATATATGTACCTCGTGCCATTTCAATATTAATATACCTTGATGAGCCAATTGCAGACTACTATTTTAACAAAACATTTAAAAAGAATGAAAAAGAAAAAGTGATGTGGTTTGAAGTGAGATGCTGTACGAAATAATGAGATGAGAAAGGTTCCTGTCTCTATTAAGTACGAGATGAGATGGGTGGTACATTGTTTTCTAATACATGACATTCGTGCAACATTATTACCTTATCGTATAAATGTACATTTAATGCAGTTTTTCCTGGATAAACATTGTTACTCTTCTAAGAAGTGGGAATTTCTTTGATCAAAGCGATAGGCTGATAAGGTATAGAACCTTGAATTGACATTTACCTAAGTAAGAAGTAGATATACCGAGGGGTAAGGGATTCATATTTTATAGTGGGTATAATTTTATAGTGGGTATCATTGATCCTTTTACTTAAGCTCAAATAACCTTTGAAATCGAGATCACTTTTCTCAATCTCAATCTCACCCATACTCAATTTACTTGGCAGACAGTAGATGAATCATTACTATTGTAAAGCATAGACCTTGCATAATGTATTCCTAGGGAACGGCAGAAAAAGATAAAAAGAAAACTCACCTGGATGTTTCCACTTTTATAGCATACTAGCAAAGTACCCGTCCTCCAGACGGTCACCCTCTTACTTCTAACTGTTTCTCCCCTCCTCTCTCACTGCCTCTCCTCCTTTTCTCCCCCCGCCTCTCCTCCTCTCTCTCTCTCTCTCCCTGTCCTATACCCCCCTTTTCCTCTCCCCTGCCCTATTCTCTCTCCCACTCTTCTCACTCTATCCTCTTGTCCCTCACCCTATCTGATTACATATATCAGGGACCCGCGGAAATTCTTGCTTGCAGTGGTTTCACTTATTATCACTCACCGATGTCCATTTTCTCTCAGCAGTTTTAACTTTATATTTGTTTATAAACACATATAACAGCAGCATGATATTGATAAATTCAGTCCTATAAGTCATAATATGAGTAACTCTTGTATAAACATATAACAGCAGCATAATATTGATAAATTCAGTCCTATGAGTCATAATATGAGTAATTCTTGTATAAACATACAGTAGCAGCAGAATATTGATAAATTCAGTCCTATAAGTCATAATATGAGTAACTCTTATATAAACATACAGTAGCAGCAGAGTATTGATAAATTCAGTCCTATAAGTCATAACATGAGTAACTCTTATACAAACATACAGTAGCAGCAGAATATTGATAAATTCAGTCCTATAAGTCATAATATGAGTAACTCTTATATAAACATACAGTAGCAGCAGAGTATTGATAAATTCAGTCCTATAAGTCATAATATGAGTAACCTCGGTAAGATTTGTTTTGCAATATTAACCAAAAATGCAGCTTTAAGATCAACACCATTTTTTAAATTCCAGTGAGCGATAAAAAAGTGATTGAAAGCCTGCTTGTGGTGACCTTCCTATGCCGCCAGGTAAACAGCAAATGGAAGCGAGTGCTACTTTTTAATATGAAGTCGATGATAGTGTGATGTTAAATAACAGCCATGAAATGGCCATATATGTTAGCCTCTGAAAGCTTGGATGCTTTATCAAAAGCCAAGGCCTATAATCACGGAAGTGCTGTGTAGTGTCGTCCCATATGCAGGCACAGATAAACCTCCGCATCTATATAGGCACTTTTTCATGGTCTAACATATATTTTATAAAGTGGGAAATGTCAAATTTAGAAGCTGAGGGAGCAAATTGGGGATGTAAAGAGTAAAAGCATGGATAGGGATATTGAGAGAGACTTCAATGGGATGCTAACGTGTTAGCCCAATTACAGGACTGTGCTGCTTGATATCAAAGCATCAAAGGGGAAATTGTTACCTAACAGTTTTTATAGATGTTGCTGGGTGGTGTTTGTTTTAAATCTTTAATTGTGTACCTTTATGATAATTATTGGTGCAATACTCTATGAGGCAGTTTTCTGAAGATTTAAGGGCTGCATTTGCAGTTAATGTAATCCTTGTTTTACATCATAGGGACTAAAAGTGTTTATATACAGCAATTCAGTCAAACATACAGACAATGAAGATCTCTTATATGGGTCAGATTTTCAGAAAATGTCCAATTGGCAGCTGTACACATTTAGTAAATTCTGCAGAATTAGCCTGCAATTTGATCAATACTAGGTAAATTTGAGTATATTCGGCATTGCATTGATTCTAGCAATCTGTTTGGATAGATTGAACTGTATTTTGAAGTCTATTTTCGCTGGAATTTGGGTAATTTGAGAAGATTGGTGAAGTTGAATTGTACATTTTCTGAAAATCTGACCCATATATGTATGATATGTGATTGACGTGTATTGGGCTTATTCACTTTGATAGTTGACTGATGACTTTTTAAAGGTTTGGAAATGAATAGACCAGAAACTATAATAGATATACAATAGCCCCCTTTACATATTCCGTCGCCAGTGCGTACCAGTAACTGCGGGATGAACTTCTGTCATTCTGCGCATGCGCAGACCAGTTGACTCACCTAGCTATGCGGGCCGAACCGCACCAGGACTACCGCTGGATGTGCAGGGGTCTGTGTGCCTATAGGAGCACACGGCCGCTGACCCCCTGCAGCCCGTACACCTACGCTTACTTGTTTTGGTTGATACACTCTTACAAAAGTTGCCATATACTAAAATCTAGCGGATAAAATGTTCTCTTATTAAGCATGACCAATCTTAACATGTCATTTAATAATATTGGATAGCTTACAGTACCATACAATGACTCAAATTCTGAGAGAAAAAGGAGAAAGTTAGAAGCCTATGGTTAATACATAAGGCTTCTGTGTGTTGCCCGCCTAGCACTTAGTTTGGGCTGTTTCCACCGCTCTCTGTATGGCGCTGCTGTTAATATGTAATATGCCCTATTCTCTTTGATAAAGGGGTTGTGCTGCACGAAATGTCAGAACCACAATAAGCTGAACCTCAAACATATGTTTGATGTGATTCTGTTTCATGACAAATCCTTACGTAAAATAATTTGTCTTGCTTAGCTATTTTGCTATTTTGTTTAGCTATTTAGCTATTAACCTAACCAAACAGATTGCTAGTGTCAATGCAATGCCAAATATACTTGAATTTACATAGTATTGACTAAATTGCAGCATATTTTAGCATAATTTACTAAATGTGTACAGCTGCCAATTGTACATTTTCTGAAAATCTGACCCTATAAGAGTCTGCTATACACGCAGTAAAAGCAAAGAACGAATGAGCAAGGAACACTTTATCTAAGGGTTTGGTATGAAACAGACCTTCTGCAGAAGTCATATAAGGGTCAGATTTTCAGAAAATGTACAATTGGCAGCTGTACACATTTAGTAAATTCTGCTAATTTAGACTGAAAAATGGGCAATACTCTATAACTGAATATATTTGATATTGCCTTGATTCAAACAATCTGTTGGGTTATGTTGAACCAAATTTTAAACATTATTCTTCTCTCAAATTTGAGTTCTTTGCAACAATTGGAGAAGGCAAATTGTGCACTTTCCGGCGATATCACCCATAACCCTTTTTAGTTGAACTTCTAGCTGTGACGTGGGATTGACGAAAAAAATAAAGGATCCGCTTTTCTTCTCGATCTCCTATCTTTTGTTCCATTCTTTTCAATCCCACCTAAAAGTTATTTGATCACAATCTTGGAGCATTTCACTGGTTCTTTTCACTACAAACAGAAGCAGAATATTGATGAATTCAGTCCTATAAGTAATAATATGAGTAAAGTGATTAGAATTTGTTGGCTGTAATAGTGGAGAATCTTGGTGGTACAAAATCTTTTGCTGATATCAGTTCAATCCGTGCAAACCAGTATTTAAGTAAATTTTCCATCTACTTTTGTTCAAAATCTTTTCATATTTTTTTATAATTATGCATTTAAGCATGTGTAGGGAAACCCAGAACACAAGCGGTAGGGAGCTGTGGTGGGGGTTCGTTGAGGTTCAGCTTATTGTGGTTCTGACGTTTCATCCAGCACAACCCCTTTATCAAAGAGAATTGTATATTTATTATTTAGTTTCTGGTCTATTCATTTCCAAACCTTTGAATAGTCATCAGTCATCTATCAAAGTGAATAAGCCAAATACACTAATGAATGAACCAATTATTAGACACACATATCATACATATATAAGAAATCTTCATTGTCTGTATGTTTGACTGAATGTCTGTATATAAACACTTTTAGTCCCTATGATGTAAAACAAGGGTTGCATTAACTGCAAATGCAGCCCTTAAATCTTCAGAAAACTGCCTCAGAGAGTATTGCACCAAAGGCTTTGATCCAGGCTATAATGTGCCAATGCATGTCTATACCAATAAAGGCCTACCACTGGAATAGGGAGGTTCCGCAAGCAAACTAATCTCAATGACGTAACCAAATCCCTATCTTTTTTGTGAATTACGTTTCAATTTTATGTATGAAAAATACATTGTGATGAAACATTTCGCTTGATATGTCACGTTACGTTTTCCCCGGCCATGTTTTGCCGAACCTCTTTCCTCCTTTTAACAAATATGTTTGTATATCAGAGATACGGATACGTTTACGTTTACATTATAGGTTAGACTTGCTGAACCTCCCTAATTAGAGGTACACCAGCGTAAGTTATAGTGGTTGTCCCCGTTCACCACTTACATCAAAGACCTCCCTACTCACTAAAGGATGCTTAACTATATCACTGATCTGCTGCTGTTAGGGAATTGGTGCTTCAGGCATTCCACCATAGCAGGTAAAGTCTAAGTTAAGCTGTATTGAAGATTGAAGATAATTGTATTGGGTGTAGGCATCTCTGCTAAAACCTATGAATCTTTTTCTTTTTTTTAAACAATTTTAATTGGCAGATATTCACAACTGTGATACGTCTCATCCCCAAGTGAAAAAGACATTTAACTATCAATATCACATGAATTCATTTGGACATAGAAAGGGATTAATGAAATATAAATCACAATTGTTATTTAGTTGTAGTAATATACCAACTGTTTGATCGAAGACTAAGAAAAAGTATAAGTCAAGTAACGTTATTATATTCATACACCTGGGGCAAGTGAAAACCCCTAGTCTGGGATTTTGTTGACCCAGTATAAATAAAGTTTAAAAAAAAGAAAGAGAAAAAAGCTCCAATCCTAAAATTAATATGTTTTATTTACGTTATACAACTCTTATATGTACAATAAAAAGATTCTTGTTTAAACATCCTTAATATATTGATTAATTTCTAACGGTTTCTTAAATAAAAAAGGGCGTGTCCTGTACATATAGACATTTGGTATTCTTATTAAGCTACCAACAACCACTCTTTGTTTAGAGAAACATCCAGGCCACAAGATCAATAATTACCTAACCCTCGTCATATAGACTTGTCATGCATACATTCATACCTCTCCTATGTGGGTCAGAATTTCTGAAAGATGTACAATTCAACTTCGCCAATCTTCTCAAATAACCCAAATTTCAGACGAAAATAAACTTCAAAATAAAGTTCAACCTAACCAAACTGATTGCTAGAATCAATGCAATGCCAAATATACTTGAACTTACCTAGCATTGGCCGAATTGCAGCCTATTTTAGCATAATTTACTAAATATGTACAGCTGCCAATTGTACATTTTCTGAAAATCTGACCCACGTCACCCCTATCTTAATAGCAGGTAGCACCAGGAAGACTTGCTGAACATGAAAAGATGCTGGTTCTTTTGATTAGAAATCTAGAATGATGTGGGAAGAATTAAGATCAGAGGTGTTGCCCTTCTTGTACCCATTAGTATAATAACTAGGTGACTTAGAAAAATCTTAACTTAAAAGCTTCTGACACATCAAAAAGGTCCTCCTTTAATAAAGTCTACATAAATACATATGAAATATGGGTCAGATTGTCATAAAATGTACAATTGGCAGCTCTACACATTTAGTAAATTGTGCTAAATTAAGCTGCAATTTGGTCAATACTAGGTAAATTTGAGTATATTTGGCATTGCATTGATTCTAGCAATCTGTTTGGTTAGGTTGAACTGTATTTTGAACTTTATTTTCGTCTGAAATTTGGGTTATTTGAGAGGATTGGTGAAGGTGAATTGTACATTTTCTGAAAATCTCACCCATATGATCTTTATGTTTATGATTCTAAGGGACTGTTCATTTTTAACAACGGGGGGAGGGAGGAAAGTTTTCTGGGGGCCATCTTTTGTGGAGACTCTGAAGGGGGGGGAGCATCTTTTTGGCGCAGACTTTAAAGGGAGGGGGGGCATAAATATTTGGCACAGAATCAGAACTACAAGGGGCCAAGACATTTTGCACAAGACTTTAAGGGGGTCATGCAATTTTGAACAAGAATTGTTCGCACATTCTCAACTTCCCCCCCCCCTCCAGTCGTTAATTATGAACAGTCCCTAAAATCAGTGGAATCATCAAATCAGTGTTGTATCCATGCATGGGGATAGCATAATGGGGCATTTTATACATACATCTTGTTATGTGTACATACATTTTAAAAGCAGATTGCAAAAGAAAACCAAGGAAATTGTTCTTTCATTTCGTCCCCTCTTCTGGTATGCCCTCTTGATATAATCCTAATTGCAAAATGGAACTGATTTTGCATGTGCCACTGCGATTGTTTGTTACAATGCATCCTGGGATGAATTCTGATGAAATCTGACGTACAATTATTTGGTAACATTTGTATCGAAAATTGCAAGAATGTTTTCTATGGAAAGCCATATGCACCCACCGACAAATCGCTAGAAATATCGGCTACCCTCCATAGAGTTACTATAGCGACATTTAAAAATGTCGGTAAGTACGTCGGCAAGCTTTCCGACGCGTTGGCCGACTTTTACATTTATCGGCCGATTCACAAAATGAATTCTAAAAAAACATCGGTAAATTTCCATAAATATCGGCTGTCATTACCGACATTGCTTTCTCCATTTTAAATTACTCTTCCCCTTAGCACATAATGGACTTTGTCAGCCGATAAGTCGCCGATAAGTCGGCCGATATGTCGGTGACATAAACTACAATTTGCCGACATGTCGGCCGTCATGTCGGCCGTCAATCTCCTTATGAAATCATATTAAAAAAAAAAAAATATAGAAATTTCAAAAGCTGGGACATATCCTCAAATATCTCTCCTACCATATTATCACAACAAAATACTTGTATTCACACACCAAAACATATGGTTGTCCTTTCATCTCATCAAGGAAGCAAAAAACATGACTTTGGTTAATCCTGTCATGTCCCTACAACGCTTTTTCAGATTGGCTTATATTTTCGTCCTTATGAACAGAAATATTATTTTGGCTAAAATAAAACGTTCCAACGAATACATCTTCTAAGTTAAATAAAAAGAAAACTTTTCATATTTGATCAACTCTTTTTTGCATTTATATTTGGGATTGTTAGCTTAATATCCAGAACAAATCTCAGGGTTCCAACATCATTCCTTAATCAGTAAATTATAATTTTATGAAAAGAATCCATACGAATACATAATTCCGACAAATACACATTCAAAAACTGGCTGGAAAATACAAATTTTGTATTCTTATTGTCAACCATTGTCTCCTAACAAAAGTATTTTATTTTCATTTCATTTATATTTAGGTATTTTATTCAGAAAGGAGGTATCAACAAATACACAATTCCATACGAATACATCATTGAACTGATGTATTCGTATGGAATGGTGTATTCGTATGGAATGGTGTATTCGTTGGAAACGTTTATGGGATCTTATATAAAGGTGCTCATGTTTTGAACATATATTTGCAAGAAAATGTATTAAAAGTCCACATCTTTATGTCAGAATTATAAATAAATTGGGTTATAAAGAAAAAAAACGATCCATACATATACATGTATTCGTATGGAATCTTTAACCAGTCTCCAATGATTTGGAGGGCTGTATCTGGAAGAATAATTGACCCAGGTTGTGGCAAATTGACAGTCATATAGCCCAATGTAAGTCCTTTCTTCCTTATAATTATGAAAACAATCAAAGTATTTTTTTATTTTTACCAAAAATCTCAAAATCGCACTAACATTTCTGGAATCGACCATATACTACCATGTTATCTTATGTAATCGCTTCATTACAGCTGAGAGCAATCTTTAATGCAGATGCATCTCTTTTAACATGTTAGAGGAGATACAGGGAGACATACAGGAGAAGGTACAGTGGGATCTAAGGAGGAGGTAGAGGGGTAGGTACAGGAGAAGGTACAGGGATATTGCTAATAACTATTTGGCTTATATTTTTTTTAAAATAAAAATTGGACCCAACAATCGGCCGACATAGTGGCCGATCTAGCGGCCGACACATCATTTATTTACCGACAAATCGGCCGACAAATCGGCCGATGATCGGCCAACTTGGAGAAACTTTAGAAATATTTGCAAATGTAAAATTAAAATTGCCGACAATGTCGGGGCATAATATTGACTATCGGAAAATTACAGACATAGTCGGCTTTACACTCTCTCTGTTACCGATTTGTCGGCGTTTTCTCCGACTTTTCATCCGATTTGTCGGTAGTTGCATATGGCTTTCCATAGTTTTCACCAATATCATATAAATGACACATGAAAACCAAATGCATTATGAGAAAGATGGGGGCTTGTGTTATGGAAACATGTATAACATATGCATATTGACATCAGAGTACTGGTGAATATATCCCAGGCTGAACATGGCATGTTTTCTATAGATGTTAGACTGTACAATTAAGCTGTCTCTACACCAGTCCCGATTCTGTCTCACGATACTTGCGATACTAGCGGATAGCAAATGTTGACAAAAGTTCCCGATGGTAGCGATGCAACCAAGTATCATCACCATCTTTCCTGAGTATCGGCAATGCCTCTACATGTTTGAAATTGTTGCCGACAGTTGGCCGATTAAAAGCATTGGCAAGTATCGCCAACTGTTGGCGATGCACAATCGGGACTGGTGTAGAAGCAGCTTTAGTCCCATAATTCCATGGGAATCAAGATTCCAAATTGCGGCTCCAAAATCCAAAATTGTTGAGCTGTTTGTTGTTATCTTACATGCTTTAGTATGAATGATAAAATAATCTATGTAGTTCTTTGTAGACCTCGTTGTTATAGCAGCTCAGGAATTATATATATCTTAGTATGCTATTGATCATGAAATGTGTCAATCCAATGAAGAATCTGAAGAAAACCCCTTTGAAAGTTTAAATCATTTTGCAGATCAAAGGATCCTGAATATGTCTTTGTGAATGACTTCACTCAGTGAAGGCATGCATGGTACAAGTATCAACCAATATGTACTAGCGAGATGTTCTACCTTTCAACTTTCCCCAAAAATAAAGGCAAAAACCTTGGTCTTATAGTCATATGTAGTCAGTATTATTGAGCAAATAGTCGATCTAGTTGTTGAGCTGGTGATTCATGAAAAGGTGGAAATTGAAAATAAATAGAAAAGAAGGGTTATGTCTTAAGATACATCTATTGACGGAGGCATGTTTGTTGATGTCTGCGTTTTTGTACCTGTGTCATCCCTTTGAAGATGACATCTGACAGGAAGGAATTGCTATCACCATTTGTGATGTGTTTCAGGAAAATGAGTCATAAGTTGCAAAAATGGATTTTAAGATATCATCATATTTGGAAAGATGAGACCAAGCTGATTCTAACGATAGTAAACAGTAGGACATCTAACAAGTATTTCTATATTTTAAGTTTGTTATTTTTATTTTGGAAAAACAAGTTTGCAATATTTGTGGGTGGACATTTACTAGTAAAGTAGCTAAATATAGTCTATAGGATTACCTTAGAAATACATGGATCTATTTCATACACTTTCTTGAAATTTGGTAAATGTATTCATGCTACAAGCAGTGTTAAGCACCCAAAAATTCCCAGAATGGCATCCTGTGAATAACTCATTTTAAAAAATATAGATTTTGCGACTTGTGACACATTTTGCTATAACACATCACATATAGGAAATGATGCAATCTATATGCCTCATATCTTCGTTCTTGATAGGAAGGTGCTGTAGGTGATGAGTCGTGTCTATGTTTCTCAGGTTCAGTGCTTGGACGTGAAGGTCTCTCAGTAGTAGTTCTTGATGTAGTATACTACCGTTTATTGCTGTCTATTTGATCAAAGATTTTTCCTAAATGTTTACGATATCTTAAATCCATTTACGACCTTCTTATATTTAGGATCAGGTTGTATGACTTCTTTTATACCCCCCCCCCCCCCTGCTGATGTATATATCTTCACTGGCAATTTATGTAGTATACTATACTTGGGTCAGTTTTTCAGAAAATGTACAATTGGCAACTATATATACTTAGTAATTTCTGCTAAATTCCGCTAAAAAAAATTTATAATGTTTGGGTATATCTGAGAATAGTTGGTATCGCATTGATTTAAAGTATCACTTCTGTTATGTTAAACTGCATTTTGAAGGTCATTTCTGTCTAAAATGTGGGTTATTTGAGAGGATTGGTGAAGGCAAATAGTACATTTTCTGAAATTCTGACCCACTTACTATAAAGCCATGGTCCACCTATTCCACTAACCTACAATGTAGTATACTACCATCTATAGTGCTCGATCATATTTGATCAGTCTGTAATTAGATCAGTTCTAATGTTGAGGTGGTAATCGATTAATCCCTTAATACTTAATCTTTGAGATGATGACAGCTCGATTAAATATGGGTCAGATTTTCAGAAAGATGTACAATTCAACTTCGCCAATCCTCTCAAATAACCAAAATTGCAGACGAAAATAAAATTCAAAATACAGTTCAACCTAACCAAACAAATTGCTAGAATCAATGCAACGCCGAATATACTCGAATTTACCTAGTATTGACCAAATTGCAGCCTATTTGAGCATAATTTACTAAATGTGTACAGCTGCCAGTTGTAGGTTTTCTGACAATCGGACCCATACGCTCTTATCTGTTTGTGAAGGTTATTAAATTACTGGTAGGTTTTGCTGACAGAAAACACAGTATTAGATATGAAATAGAATTATTTATAAAATCTTTTAACTCTTATACGTTCACAGTACCGCTGCGTTTGTTTATATCTTCCTTGTACACCTTGCCTTGCATTTACAGAAAGCCAAGCGAACTGCATTTTGTATTCATTCTTTCATACTTATAAAAGCAATGTTGGCAGTTGCTGTTCGACCAGAGCACTTTAGACTTTTCATACCCAGTCATCTCTCATATTATATATAAAAGGGTCAGATCGTCAGAAAATGTACAACTGGCAGCTCTACACATTTAGTAAATCCTGCTAAATTAGCCTGCAATTTAGTCAATACTAGGTAAGTTCGAGTATATTTTGTATTGCATGTATACTAGCAATCTGTTTGATTAGGTTGAACTGTGTTTTGAACTTTATTTTCGTCTGAAATTCGGATTATTCGAGAATAATTGGTGAAGGTGAATTGTACATTTTCCGAAAATCTGACCCATAAGCTGCAAGAGCTGCTCGAGCCACACGCACTTTCTCCCAACTCTCCTTACCTCTTCGATCTTTACACTCGATTGTATCGGATATTTTGCATATGGCATCAGCAAGGAGAATGTCAAGGGGATAAAACATGGAAATACACTCGTATATATTATATTTATTACACAGAGAACTTCGCCTGATGGGGGCAATGCATGGAATTCCCCTCAGAGTTAGGTTTGCCCCCAGATCGCCTAACAGACTAAAACAATATATTCCAATATGGACATTATGGGCATTACGACGCATGGCAAGTTTCAGCTGGGTGTAATAAATTGTGGCCTTATTCATGTATGGACTGACTCTCTTGAAAGGCTTTTTTTCCCTCTTGTAAGTCGGCATCAGTTCTCTGTATATGTATCTAGATCTATTGAGGTAGTTGGTAATGGCTTTCCTTGGGTAATAGTACTAGAACAGAACATAGAACAAAAGGATAGTAGAAGAGTATTGAGGAAGTATGTGCTACACATTTGGTTTTGTATACAACTGAATAATAGATATTAGAGTGTCAGATTTTCAGATAATGTACAATTCAACTTGGCCAATCTTCACAAGTAACCCAAATTTCAGACGAAATAAACTTCAAAGTACAGTTCAACCTAACCAAACAGATTGCTAGGATCAATGCATTGCTGAATATACTCAAACTTACCTAGTATTGGCCAAATATGCAGTCTTTTTTAGCATTACCAACCAGTTTAGCCAATTCCCTAATACTTGTGTTTGTTGATCAAATGCTCTAAACCTAGTTCATACTAATAATGAAAAGGAAAGAAAAGGATTATTGATATTTGGCTAGTTATAGTAGTTTATGTCATTTATATTGTGCAAGTCTTTTTCTTTTTTTGGAACATTTTTATACAGCAAGACATGACTATTTGTCAAGACCAAAGCTCACAGGATCTATAATGATATTCTGCCTGGCACTGTGTCTAGGGTGGTTTTAACTATCTAGGTGCATGACTGTATAAAGTAACTAAAATAGGAGCTAATTACATCGAAATACAATACAATATTCATATTGTATACTTATTGGATACTAACACGTACAGAACAATGCAATTAAAGGATATATCATACCCAAAAATCCAGACTTTTGAGTAGCGTATGCTTTCTCGTCGAAATACGGTAGGTTTTAAGAGAACGACCTACATTTCAAAAACTCTAAAGTAAAGAATGAAAAGAATACTTGGAAATTGTGCCTATACATAAAAAGCTGGAGAATAAAAAGAAATGTGAAATTAAGCTAAAGAGCAAAAACCATTAATGAACTTACAAGTACTAAGTCTTAATTTTGCAAAGCAATCAGTCGCAGTCGTCCTTACAACACAGTGGAAGGTTTTTAGAGCTGGTGCTATCTCGATGTAGATACGCTGTGTTATCAATGGTTAAAATATGAACGATCCAGGGGCCTACAATGTGGGAGGAGATGTGTGGGGGACTGAGGGTCCGAGAGGGCTGTTAAATATATTCTGTCTCAAGCCTAGATGATAATAATCCATTGTGCTTTGACATAAATTACTAAATTCTGGGATCTCAAATATTTCAACCCAATGCTTTACTATGCAATACGATGTAAAACTCTTAAAGTTTCCATCTCGATCTTACTTTTATATTCACGAACTTGATGTATAAATTCCTAATTTCCCTTCATTTTGAGCATACTGGAAGATCTATTAGTAGAAGTCCTTGCTCTATTTCTGTAACATTGTATTACTGAATAAAAATTATATATATAGTGCCCTTTAAAGCTGCACTCACAGTTAAAGGCGGTAAAAAACTAAATATTTTATACTTTTTGTGTCACATCTAAAAGTCATTGCTGCAACATTTTGGAGGATTTTGTCAGGTTGTTTTTGTTAAGGGTTTCTAAAACGTCCTCATTTGTATTTGGTGGACCTGGCCGAATCGGCCGAATCCTTTCTTGAGATGACTTTCCTTATTATCGCTCACCTTGCAGCAGCAGTTTCTCCCGGTGATTAGTCTTCAATTTCTTGTATCAATATATACACAAATCGTGGTTTATATATTTGAAATAACATAAACTATGGTTTGAAATGAAATCTTAGGATTCGTGAGGAGACCCGAATCGTAGGGCAATCGGGAGCCCAATCGCCCATGTGTGCCATGGCCGATTTGGTCGCCGATTGTCCCACGATTTGTTTCATTTCCAACCATTGTTGGCGTTACGGAACTAGAGTTTGGAGCTAGAGGTCTTCCCTCAGTTTGAAGGGGCTCTCTCATCTCTGAGCCTGGACTGCGTTTGGGAAGTATACTGCCAACATTTAGAAGAGGAGCGGCCATTTCCTCCCCTCCACCCATCAGCAAAATCAATCTGTGCTCGCATTTAGTATCAAGTGCAACAACAACTAAACCACAACATTAATCGTGAAGCTATTGTGATGAATGTGTGCTAGTAGTGGCGACTAAAACAATGGTTAAACTCATTGTCAGTAGTGTATCAGTGTTTAGGCCTGATTGTATGCTTCCTAATGCAATTCTACAAGTCTGGAGAAAGTTAGATGGCATTGAATGTTGAAAAAAGATACACAATGAAGACAATGAACTGGAAATCTCACCGTAAACAAGCATAATGGTCTGTGGAGTAACTCCGCAATGCCTTTTTGCACTCAACTTAAGGCAGGGTTCCACCAGACTGCGTGGTTATTGCAGGTTATAAGCGGTTTGGCTGTTAGTGGGTGAAATCGCCAGAAAATGGTCAATTTGTCTTCACCAATTCTCTCAAATAAACCAAATTTCAGACGAAAATAGAGTTCAAAATACAGTTCAACCTAACCAAACAGATTGTTAGAATCAATACAATGCCGAATATACTCAAATATATCTAGTATTGACGAAATTGCAGCCTATTCTAGCAGAATTTCCTGAATGTGTAAAGCTGCCAATTGTACATTTTCTCAAATTCTGACTCATGTATAGATCTATATTTTTGCTGTATCCTTTATAGTTCCTTATAACTCCATTATTTTCAAAAGGGATACCTTGAAGATCTCCACGTAAATGAATACATGAAGAAGGAGCATTCCTTTTTAGTACTTGATTGATCAGAAATGTACGTATATGTTTACGGAATAAAGGTTTTATAATGATAATGGATTGAGAATGAACTGTACAATATCACCGCAATGACCACAGACAGAAGAAAGTCAATGAAGTCAAGCTTTTTTCCAGACCATGAGCTATATGGGTCAGATTTTCAGGAAATGTACAATTCAACTTCGTCAATCCTCTCAAATAACCCAAGTTTCAGACGAAAATAAGTTCAAAATACAGTTCAACCTAACCAAACAGATTCTTAGAATCAATGCAATGCCAAATGTACTCGAATTTACCTAGTATTAACCAAATTGCAGCCTATTTTAGCATACTTTAATAAATGTGTAGAGCTGCCAATTGTACATTTTCTGATAGTCTGACCCATAAGCATGCAGTCTGGTGGACCCGTGTCTTTGGACTCCTCCAGTGCTGGTTGTCCTTTAAAGCCTGGGTTCCACTGCGCCGCTACTTCTCCCGTTTCTTTACTCCCAGGAACCCAGGCTTAAGCCGCAACAAAGTTGGTTCTACTTGCGCCAGGGGCGGGGGGAGGTTCCTGGTTAGGTCTGAAATGTTTACCATTCAGTTTTTCAATTTTACACATTTTGGAATTGATTTGAAATTACTTTTTAAGACCAGATCAAGTATCACTAAAGAGAAACCGATGTTTTAACATCAGATATTTGAAATCCTAACCTCTTCTACACTTTTTCTAGTAGAGCTTTTAAAGCCTCACCATCGATACGAACCCTTTTACAATGAAATCTCAGATGTTCATATTTTAAGGATGGGGAAAGGGGAGGAGGAGGGGTTATGGGTCAGATTTTCAGAAAATGTACAATTGGCAGCTCTACACATTTAGCAAATTCTCCTAAATTAGGCTGAAAAAGGATCAATACTGGGTATATCTGAGTATATTTGGTGTCACATTGATTTATAGTATCCGTTTTGCTATGTTAAACTGCATTTTGAAGCTAAATTTCGTCTTAAATGTGGGTCATTTGAGAGGATTGGTGAAGACAAATTGTACATTTTCTGAAAATCTGACCCTTATAGTAATGGAAGATGCAGTGAAAGAGCTTATCGTTCACGCTTGAGTGGCGTGGCCATGACTGTTGCGAGTGCGGCCCAATGGAATACAGTTTTTGTGAGTGCAACCACTTTGTTACCAGTAACCACATGTGGTGTTCCCAGCTCTTTTGTACCACGCTTTTAACCCCGGACACTCAGCGACCCCTTCACCTTTCACCCTATACATCGTGTTAATGATGATTCGCCCCCTCCTATCGCTTATATAGGCGACAACAAGGAACAAGCGCGACAGTTAGTTACAGCCCATAACTATATACAAGTATGTAAGATGCAGCCCTCGCAATTAAATCTAGTATGTCCCTTAACCGAACACCCTTAGGCCTGGCCCATATTAAAAATTGAAATTTCAGCAAATGGGGGGGGGGGGGGGCGAATTTTATTCAGGTTGATATAACGGCATGGCCGTGTTTAAATGCAACTCGGGTCAGAGTTGAGAACTTATCTTTGTTATTATGTATGAAAACTAAATGTGGCATGACTGACTTGTTTGTGTTCCTTTTTTATTTTAAATGTTGAAAAGTTCTTCCATTTTCCACATGCCCGGGTGGAAAGTTTTAACTATTTTTTATATATCTTGATATTCTTTCAACATGTCTGCCTATGTGTACTCTTTACTATAAATCATCTTTGCTAAATATATTTTTGCTAACTTTTTTGATATGTCAATTTAAACTCCGCACGCACTGAGAATTATTGTATATTAATTGTGAAAAATGTCGTCGCTGAATAAAAATTTAAAACAAACAAACATGATTCTATACTAGAAGCGTGATAATATTCCTAAGTAAATGTATAATTCGCCTTCCATAATCCTCTCAAATAATCAATATCTAAGATAAAAATGTGGTTTCAAAATGCAGTTCAACATGAGCGGAAATTTATTTGATAGGGGATTTGCATGCTGTGCCACTGTGCATGTTTGTTGCAGTGCATCCTGGGATGGATTCTGATCAAATCTGACATAACAATATTTGGCAAAATTGCAAAAAAATGATATCTTCATTCAATTCAATTCAATTCAAAAATTCAATTCAAAAATTCTTTATTGCTGATGTTATTACAATGGTGGATCACCTCTGACATAAACAATGATGCCAGTTCTTGCTGGGATTGCCGTCTTATAGAACTTAGGAGATGAGTTGTAACTACTGACGGACTAGTTAAGGAAGACTATCTATGCTAGAAAGTATGAATGGAATGGTTATTTATAGTGAACGAGAGTGTGGTACATATGGTAACGAGCAATACAAATAGTACATGTAATGATGACGAGAGTATGAGTACGCCATACCAAGTATAGTTAGATATACCTTGTGTTCACCATTTTCAGCCGAATGTAGAAATATTTACTTCAATATGCAGAGCTGGCTATTGTACACTTTCTGACACTCTGACCTATTTTTGCATAATGGGTGACATCTAAGGTGGGCTGCTTAAGGGTCAGATTCTCTGAAAATGTACAATTCACCTCCATTAATTCTCTCAAATAACCCAAATTCAAGACAAAAATGAGCTTGAAAATGCAGTTTAAACTAGCAGAACTGATACTATAAATCAATTTGACACTGAATATACTCAGATATACCCTGTATTCATCATTTTTAAGCTTAATTTAGCAGCATTTCCTAAATGTGTAGAGCTGACAATTGCACATTTTCGGAAAATCTGACCCTTTAATATAAATGAACATTAACGACTATAAGGCATACCCCACCTTAACATGGCAAGCATCGTTAGGACAGGAAAACATATCACCAAGCCACCAGCTGGCCATGGGGGTTAGGGTTAGGGGTTGGGAGGGCAAAATTAGCACCAATTATGCCTGTGTCCCTTTCTCTATCTGCCCCCAAAGCGTATCAAAGCTAATGGAGGATCGCTTTTTATTATTGTCATATCTCCTCCCTCCCTTCCACCCCTCCATTCTCTTCCAATCAGTCTCTATGGGACTAGGGGATTACCTGGGTCAGATCTTCAAAAAATGAACAATCGGCAGATCTACACATTTAGTAAATTCGGCTAAATTCGGCTGGAAAATTGTCACTACTCGGTGTATCTGAATATATTTGATATTTCTTGAGTCAAACAATCTGTTGGGCTAAGTTGAACCAAATTTTGAACATTATTTTTGTCTTAAATTTGAGTGATTTGCGACGATTGGAGAGGGCGAATTGTACAGTTTCTGTCGATCTGACCCATCTATAGATTTTTTTGTTAAGGGTGGTGTCAGGACGGGGTATTTAGCCCCCCTAGCTTGTTAGCCCTGCCACTGACCATTTGGATGATTCGCCAATGAAAGGACACTATATGAGCGATAATGGGTGATAAAGGCCACCTTTTATGCCTGCTACATGAAGCGGTTGGTACCAGACCCATCACCTGGCCTGGCATGCAACTGTAACAAATCAGGCCTCGCAGGCTGACTGGATGACCAGCAGGCTAGCTGGATGACCAATGGCTAGCGACCGGTCAGTTTGTGGTGTTAGCTGGAATCATGATTTAGACCAGTTGTGTTATGGGGTTACTTGGGAACAGGGTTGGGATACGGGTCAGAATTTCAGAAAATGTACAATTCAACTTCGCCAATCTTATCAAATAACCCAAATTTCAGACGAAAATAAAGTTAAAAAATACAGTTCAAATAAACCAAACAGATTGCTAGAATCAATGCAATGCAAAATGTACTTGAATTTGCCTATTATTGGACACATTGCAGTCTATTTTAGCATAATTTACTAAATGTGTACAGCTGCGAATTGTACATTTTCTGAAAATCTGACCCATAAGGCCAAGCAAAATAATAGGTGTGTTTCTGATTTATCTAGCTGAAAACAAGGTAAGGGTACATCTTTTTTTAAAGAAATCTTTTTAGGGAACCACCATTTTCTGTTTATTTCATAACAGTAGTTGTTTTAAGCATAAGAAATGTACATTTTAAGACTTTTCTGTTTAAGAAGTCTTGTTTTCCTGCTTTAATTACCTTGTTTTTGTCCAAAAATCAATTTTTAAAGATAGGGAAGATCAAAAGAAAGTGTAGGTGGGCTAAGTCTTTTTAGGTAGGGGGAGGGGAGAAATCGGAAACACGCCTATTTTATTTTTAGCCTAAGGGAGGTCTATAACCCTCTAGTCCACTACAAACTGATATATTGGTTGTGTACATGTATACTTCAAGACTAAACTTCAATTAAGTGGTAACTAATACTATCAATAATTAACCGCTGATTTAAATATTGAGACGATTTGTATCAATAGTAGATATTACCATTACCCTGTAAACAAGATGTCACATCCTTTAGAAACTGGGAAATAGCATAGAGAAATAGGAATAAACTGTTAATCAACCCTGCAGGAATAGTGTTAATTAACCCTGCAGAAATACATTCTCTGAAAATGATGGAGGTATTAAAATAACATTCCCTTTATATCGACAGGAAAGGGTTAACGACAATTAGAACTGTGACTTAATTAGAAATTAAATAAATGGGTCAGATTTTCAGAAAATGTACAATTGGCAGTGGTACACATTTAGTAATGTATGCTAAATTAGGCTGCAATTTGGCCAATACTAGGTAAATTCGAGTATATTCAGCATTGCATTGATTCTAGAAATCTGTTGGTTAGGTTGAACTGTATTTTGAACTTTATTTTCGTCTAAAATTTGGGTTATTTGAGAAGATTGGCGAAGTTGAATTGTACATTTTCTAAAAATCTGACCCACATAAACTCTGAAACAATTTGTTTTAAAGACTATTAATTAGCCCTTGATAGATATCATAGATGACAGCTTAATATAGGTAATATAAAATCTCGAGGCATGACTTTTTTAACCATCGGACAAACCCATGCCACCCACTAAATAAATACATCAGCCCACCCCTGCGGCCATATTGTGTTTTCAGCTGCTGGTCAATCTCAGCACCCTGCCGGCTGGACAGTGGTCACTGGTCAATCATAACATAACCTCGACCTAATTCTATCATCACATTTACCTCCTCATGCTATCCCGCTTTCTGTAATATCAACGGAGAGTCGCTCGAGGACATGGAGTCGTACCATCTGTTGGTCAGATTTTTAGAATATGTACAGTTGGATGTTGTATACATTTAGTAAATTCTGCTAAAATAGGCTGAAAAATAGCCAATACTAGGTAAATTTGAGTATATTTGGCATTGCATTGATTCTAGCAATCTGGTTGGTTAGGTTGAACTGTATTTTGAACTTTATTTTCCTCTGAAAATTGTGTTATTTGAGAAGGTTGGCGAATTTGAATTGTACATTTTCTGAAAATATGACCATCTGTGAGCTCGAGGTAGCCATTGTTTCTTCCACTGATCCACTCTTTCCTGAACAAATAGAGGAAAGCCAACGACCTGTCCTTGATCTATAGGAGTGAGGAGAGGAGAGTGAGGGGCGGGGGGGGGGGGGGGGAGGGGGAGTTTAAGTTGTTCCAGCAATCTAGAAATATAGAATTCATTGATCTCTTTCTAGTCCCGCTTTGGAAATATCTATGAAGTAATTATATACTATGATAATCTAGTAGATCTTAGAAACATATTTTAGAACTACGTTTTTTGTTTATATTTATAACAGGTTACAGACATTGCATATCAATTTAAGATCGACAATAGGAAACCGAAAATAGGTATAAGATAGTATTGTATTGTATTTAAAGAGTTTTATTCAGCCAACAATCATTAAGTAACATTTACAATATTTTCAGACGTTGCTGTTATATTTCTAAACATCAATTTACAACTTCTAGTTGTACAAAATGCATGTACCAAATATCGTTTATATAATAACAGTAATATTGAATAATAGGGCGACTCCACTATAGGAAAAAACGGCGCCGACAGGCAAAATTCGTCGCCGACATGACTACAAATTCGGCGCACACAAATCACTAGTGGAAGAGGGGTAAAATAGGTTGTCGGCAACACATTTATTTGTTGCCAACAATTGCAAAATATCTAACTTGATTAGATATTTCGTCGCAAAAAATTCGTCGCAGCCGTTTTTTGCCGTTTTCCCCATAGTCCCTGCATAATGGTAAGAACCGCGCATTTAAGCAGGGAAAAGAGTGAAAAGAGATCTAAAAACAAGAAACAATAAAATCCATCCCAGTGTTTGTGTGGTATTCATATAGTCATAAGAGTAGATCCTTTTTATATTATAGGGGATCTCACATTTGAAAATATGCAACTAATTTTATCAGTTTACGAAATTAAACATCGGCATTCGTACTGTTAGTAAACGCAAAGGCACAAAGGCAAATGCACGTACCACCCCATCAACTTATTTCTCTTCTCTATAGAACAAAAAAACAGGATCAGAACTACCCCCGCCCCGGGTAACACCCCCGCCCTCCCCCGCCCTCCCCCCCCCCCCCCCCTCCCCCGCACAAGCAGGTCCCAGCCGTCCATTCGATGGAATCCAATTGTATGCAACCTTATTAGATTTGAGTAATCGTGTTTCATAGTTGGATGGATATTGGGCAAGAATTGTGCCTTAAAAAAACTCCAACCCTCTGTGAGCTGGGAGCGATGGATGTTGTTAGCGGCAGTTGTATTGGATGGAATCAAGAACAACCGGGTAGAACAATGGTGGGGGGGGGGGGGGATGGCGTTAGTGGCAACTTCTGACTTGTTTGTCTCTACAAGGGGTTAGGTGGGGGGGGGGGGGGGGTTAAGGGGCTCCTGGACCCCCTGGAATATCAACGATTCTTATGGTCGATGTCAGAGACATGTATATGGGTCAGATTTTCAGAAAATGTACAATTCACATTCACCAATCTTCTCAAATACCCCAAATTTCACACGAAAATATTATAGTTCAAAATTCAGTTCAACCTAACCAAACAGATTGCTAGAATCAATGCAATGCCGAATACACTCGAATTCACCTAGGTTTGTGCAAATTGCAGCAGCAGCCTAATTTAGCAGAATTTACTAACTGTGTACAGCTGCCAATTGTACATTTTCTGAAAATCTGACCCATATCCCTTAAACTATAAGTTGGACGTAGTAAGCTCTGTATGCACGTATTGAAATATTTCTCTTTGTAATATTCATTTACGATTGTTTTACATATATATACGCATAAATTACGTACTTAAAAACTAGTGGTGAAAGTTCCTTCAAACGAAGGCAAAGCCTCTCGCCTCAAACCGCAAAGGGCCATTATAAGTACATTAAGACCGCAAAATATCATTATATTCGCATTAAAACGCCAAGTTCTAGGCCAGGAAACCAATGAGTGAAGTAGGCTGACATACCAATCTCATCTGATCTGAGGGTTTGGACCTACAGTGTGTTAGAAAATACACTACTAGATATCTTGTTGAAACTACATGATATTATAGCAAAAGGAAGAGACAGAAACAGACATCTTTCCTTGAGATAGTGAGGAAAAACTCAAGCAATCATGCTATAACTGAAATGGGAAAAAATCCATGGACATGGAAATTTAACCTCAGGGAAACCCATGTTTATTTATTTAGAAATGTTGTCATAATTGATTACAAAAAATGTGCTATTCATACTAGGCCCGAATGATTGCAAAAACGTTCATCATAATTAGGACATCTATTTCATTCGAAGCTACAATTGTTTTATTGTAGAAAACTTAGATTGGGCCATTAAGTTATATTATCATAAAATTCGGCATTTATGCTTATTGAAGGACTGACCTTTGAATAAATACTAAAACAGTGAGAAATTTCTGGATTGAGAACAAAAACCACTGAGGCCCACCTTTAAACAAGGGGAAACTTTCTCGGTCCTGCCCTCCCTAGAACTGCCTCTGTTCCCTCTCCTCGCATTGAATTAAGAGCACGCAGCAAACGTATCAAGGTCAAATTTTCCAAAAATGTACAATTGGCAGCTGTACACATTTAGTAAATTCTGCTAAATTCTGCTGCAATTTGGCCAATAGTAGGTAAATTCGAGTATATTCGGCATCGCATTGATTCTAGCAATCTGTTCGGTTAGGTTGAACTGTAATTTGAACTTTATTTTTGTCTGAAATTTGGGTTATTTGAGAAGATTGGGGAAGGTGAATGGTACATTTTCTGAAAACTTGAACCATTAACCGAGCCGTGCACACACCCTCCCACACACCCTCCCACACACCCCGCCTCAATCAGACGTTAAATATGGACATTTTCTAGAAGCTTTAACTCGATGGCTTGCGATCACGATAATGTGGTTAAATTGTCTGGTCTGCATGTGCCTTGCGTCTAATGATACGTAATCGAACAGGGCATGTGCCAAGGCAATGCTGCTTTTCTCTCTTCAGTATGTATGGTTAAACATTGCAATCGAAGCTGTCGGTAACACACAGCCCCAATACGATTTGTTTACATTTCAATTCCACTCAAACCAACCGAAATGAAAATACCATTGACGTGAAGTGTTTATGGGGACCTGTGCGGTTGTATATAGGCCAGATCTTCAGAAAATGTACAATTAGCAGCTCTACACATTTAGGAAATTTTCCTAAATTAGCCTGAAATACGAAGAATACCGGATATATCTGAGTATATTTGGTATCGCATTGATTCAAAGTATTAGTTCTGTTATGTTAAACTGCATTTTGATGCTGATTTTTGTCTTAAATGTGGGTTATTTGAGATAATTTGTGAAGGCGTATTGTACATTTTCTGAATATCTGGCCCTTGTATAGGCGAGAGTAAGGGCATGCAATGTTTTGTATGCAAACCCTTCACCCTCTCAGAGTTAGGCAATGCAAATATACCACATTTCAATAGTGAGTGGCTTTTTGTCCGACCAGTTATCATCTTCACGTTTGTAAATACAAGCATTAAACGGTCGTGGGAGGGTGAGATTTTCAGAAAATGTACAAATCACCTTCGCCAATCTCACAAATAACCCCGATTTCAGACGAAAATGAACTTCAAAATACAGTTCAACGTAACCAACCAGATTGCTAGAATCAATACAATGTCGGATATACTCGAATTTACCTAGTATTGACCAAATTTCAGCAGAATTTAGCAAAATTTACTAAATGTGTAAAGCTGTCAATTTTACATTTTCTGAAAATCTGACCGTTAAACGGTCGTGTGAATACTGAACATACATTTAACACCCATCATTCATGATCACACCTAAAGTATGTATTATTTATCACCTGAATTTGGTCTCAATGCAGGGCATTGCTTCCACAATATAGGGTGATATGGCTCAGATTGTCAGAAAATGTACAATCCACCCTCACCAATTCTCTCAAATAATCCAAATTTCAGCCGAAAATAAACTTCAAAATACAGTTTAACCTAACAAAACAGATTGCTAGGATACATGCAATACCGAATATACTCGAATTTACCAAGTATTGACTAAATTGTAGCCTAATTTAGCAGAATTTACTCAATGTGTACATCTGCCAGTTGTACATTTTCTGAAAATCTGACCCGTATGTATTATTTATCACCTGAATTTGTTCTCAATGCAAGGCATTGCTTTCACAATGTAGGGTGATATAGTGGTTGCTCTCTCCCCTCTCTCTCTCTCTCTGAACCATCCCAGTTCTACCGTGATATATAGTTTTACAGGCAATTTGTATGTCCAACGGCATCATATCTCCTTCTTCATTTACAGGCATCTCTTTTTTCAACTTTTTGCGCGCCATTCCCGTTTTGACATGTTATTCCATGTATCATACATCACATATGGGTGAAGTCACCAGAAAATGCACAATTCACTTTCACCAAACTCTTCAAATAACCCAAATTTCAGACGAAAATAAAGTTAAAAAAACAGTTCAACCTAATCAAACAGATTGCTAGAATCACTGCAATGCCGAATATACTCGAATTTACCTAGTATTGACCGAATTGCAGCCTAATTTAGCCTAATCTATTAGTGTTTAGAGCTGCCAACTGTACATTTTCTGAAAATCTGACCCATGTATTAATGTAGCATGTGGCAGATGTGCCACTCATGAACATATTATAGTTTTTATCGCAGTTTTTGTCTAGTGATAAACATATATATTACATATTCCATTAGATAGACTAATGGGTTTTTCAACACACCCTCATGCTATGGTTGTAGATACATGCATCTCCATGTGAATGCTGCTATCATTTTTATTCCATTATCATTCTTTTAATTTGGGTTTTAACTAACTCTTTCCATATGTTTTACTGTAATTAGAATAGATAAAATCTACATACGTACTTATAATATGATAATATAACAAATATCATATCAAAGTATATGAATACACATATAACATACATCTATAGATGCTTTTACGAGCATAGACATTCATTACCTACATGTAGGGTCAGATTTTCAGCTTGGCAGCTCTACATTTAGTAAATTCTGCTAAATTAGACTGCAATTAAGTTGAACTGTATTTTGAACTTCATTTTTTTTGGTGAAATTTGAGTTATTTGAGAATTTTGGTGAAGATGAATTGTGCATTTTCTGGTGACTTCACCCACATGCGTTTATGAGCATAGACATTGATTACATACATGTACATTATATATTTATTAGCATACACACATACGTACAGATGCACACATATATGGGTCAGATTTTCAGAAAATGTACAATCTACAGTTCTACACATCTCTCAAATTCTGCTAAATTAGAGTGATAATTGATAAATACTAGGTATATCTGGGTGTATTCTGTATAGTATTCACTCAATGAATCTGTCTGGTTATGTTGAACTGTATTTTGAACGTGATTTTCGTCTGAAATTTGGGTTATTTGAGAAGATTGGCGAAGATGATTGTTTGAATCAAGGCAATACCAAATATACTCAGATATACCTAGTTTTGACCATTCTTCTGTCTTATTTGGCAGAATTTACTAAAAATGTAGAACTGCCAATTGTACATTTTCTGAAATTCTGACCCATATGTATATGTAAGTATGTACATGAGCATATATATAATAGACCTACAACAATACATATATGTCACATGTCTATATTCATATATGGGCCAATATTGAAGCCTCTTTACATACATATATATATATATAATACACTTGTGCACCTAGTTTGAGAGAGAAATGCACCCTGACTGGGCCGTCACCCCTGCAGCAGTAGCAGCCAGCCCAGTCAACCATTCTAAGAGCAATTTCCCAACCTCCCACGCGGGCTGCTACTGTGAAGGAATAATAATTTAATTGTACAAAGCTCAACGACCCCTAAATTATAGGTAATGCATGTGCGAGGTGACAGTAGGGGTAGGGGTGGAATGCAGGACAACCGCCATCTTGTCCACATGCATGTTATTTTGTACTTTGACCTGCAGTGTGTGGGGGAGAGGGAGAACGAGTGAGAGGGGGTGTTTGTGGGTTGGGGAGAAGGAGGGCCTTTCTCTGCCCATCCTAGGGTCAGATGTTTAGAAAATGTACAATTCAACTTCGCCAATCTTCTCAAATAACCCAAATTTCAGACGAGAATAAAGTTCAAAATACAGTTCAACCTAACTAAACAGATTGCTAGAATCAATGCAATGCCGAATATACTCGAATTTACCTAGTATTGACCAAATTGCAGCCTAATTCTGAAGAATTCACTTAATGTGTACAGCTGCCAATTGTACATTTTCTGAAAATCTGACCCAATAGCCTTTTGGAAGGCTAGGGGTTGCGGTGTGTGTATGTATACACAAACCACCTACAAATAACCTTAGTTAGGCTCCCAATACGGAAGCGATTGACCCCTAGGTTTACCTCTAAATATAGATTTGACTTTTTTGTTTATATATACATATAAATAAAACACCTGATGTGAATATGGATATCAAGTGAAATTGTATTTACAATTTACAACTACAGTGGAACCTCTCTAATGCTCCCACCCTTAATTTAGAATGAACTATTCTCTCAGTGCTAAGTCAATGGGCGTGCATATTGGCACCAATCAGAGGGGAAATAAATGGATTAGTTTAATAGCTTATTAGAGGGTTAGATTATACAATATCCATATAGGTATACTCCCTGGCCATCTAATTGAATAGTAGATCTTTCATGTTTTATATTTGTTTAGCCCTATATTACTCATGATAATCTATAATGATGTGAAGTCGAATACCCGTATAGTGCTATTTTGTTAATTCTTTCTTGTGATGAACCTTCATATTATCGCTCACTGGCGGTCATCTTTTTTCAGTCGAATTGACTTCAAATTCCTGTATAAACATATATAACAACAGCATAGATTCAGTCCTATAAGTCAGGATATGAGTACATGTGGTTAGAGGGTAAGATTTTCAGAAAATGTACAATTGGCAGCTGTACACATTTAGTAAATCAAGCTAAATCAGGTTGCAATTTGGTCAATACTAGGTAGACTCAAGTATATTCGGCATTGCATTGATTCTAGCAATCCGTTTGGTTAGGTTGAACTGTATTTTGAACTTTATTTTCGTCTGAAATTTGGGTTATTTGTGAAGATTGGTGAAGTTGAATTGTACATTTTTTGAAAATCTGACCCAAGATCTTCTGTCGCACTAGTTGAGAATGCAGCTTCGTGAATGGCAGCAGGCACAATCGCATGATTCGGGATATATAGATATCAAGAAGGGAAAGGGAATTATACTCAGATGACAACATCCTTCCTTCTTAAAATAACAGCGTGACCCGCAAAGCCTTCTTTGCAATGTGAATACACAAACAAACCCAAACAACCAACTTCAATGTAACTGCTTGACACAGTTATCAAGCCGTCAGAGACTCTTGTTTGCCCGCCTAAACCCTTTGTATCCCCTTCCCGTCTAATCACATTTGTCCCAAGACTTGAGCAAACAATTACAATAGTTTTGCAGCTTCCAGTTAAACACGAATGTTTTCTTGACCTGACACTAATAGTTTAAGTGTTATTTCCTCGGATAACATATAATGCTTTTAAATACCAGCGTGATGGAATATATGGTGGTTTAATTTCTCCCTGTTTAGAATTATAGTGATCAAGGCTAAGATGCCGTAATTAAGTGGATGGTTTAAATCTTAACGTATCACACCATGCACGGTAATTTTCTTTAGTTTTCCGGTCACAGCTACATGTTATTTAACACCACCGTCTATATTTAAAACGTAAAGTATGTTTTTGTTAATTACAGAGCTTTGTCGGCATTGCATTTCTTAAAAGTACTGTATGTTTATTCTTCATGAAACATTTCTAAATTATTGGCATCAAGCCAAATTCATGGCAGAGTCTAAATTAAAGTTACAATATTTTACTATAATAATATAATATCACTACAATCGCATTACCGGGTACTACTACTTATATTCCATTTCCCACAAGACCTTTAAGAGACCGTTGGGTGGTTTGGGTGTGGGAGGGTCTCCATGCAATAACTCCCCGATTCAAAATCCAAGGACAAGAAATGAGGAATCGATGAATTATTGAATAAATGTTTTGAGAACCAGGAATTATAGAGTAGAACGCCTTTCTCAAACATCCCTAGGGTTCGTTGAAGGAGTTGCAAAAACATCTATTTATTAATAATGTAAAGTTCATCCGGTTCATCTCAGCTTTCCCAATCATCTTTCTCATCAAATAGGAAGGGGATTGGCCATAAATGCTATCACAAATAGCCGTTCCAAATCCCCCATTTACTTAATTAAAAATCAAGTTATCATCTAATTAATCTTAATTGGTTCTACGACCTTGGAGAGGTGATAAAGCATGCATGTAGCTGTATCTATTTCAACCGTTGGAAAAAAAAGATGAGATTTGAACCTATTTAATTAACTGGATTATTCAGTGCTAACTTAACACATACCGGTAAACAGACATGAAGGATCAGATCGTCAGAAAATGTACAATTGGCAGCTCTACACATTTAGGAAATTCTCCTAAATTAGTCCGAAAAATGAAGAATACCGCGTATATCTGAATATATGTGTGTTATACCATCATAGCATTTGCTATCGCATTGATTTAAAGTATCAGTTCTGTTATGTTAAACTGCATTTTGAAGCTAATTTTTGTCTTAAATGTGGGTTATTTGAGAGGATTGGTGAAGGCGAATTGTACATTTTCTGAAAATCTGACCCACCTACATACTCCACCTTCCTTTCAGATCCTCAGACAAGATTCTGTGATTAGATACATAAATCCTCATTAAATCTGAGACATATATTATATACACATTTGTAGCATCAAGGTGCACTGACACAAGGCTTTACAGATACTATATAAGGCCAAAAACATAGGTATGTTTCTGACTTACCCCTCCACACTATGGCAAGCCATTTGTGTTATAATTCGATAAACACTATTTATCGGTCTATAAACACTGTTTATCAACCCAAAACACTGTTTGTCATTTGAAAAACAATGTTTTACCTTTAAAAAACAGTGTTTATCGAATGATAAACAGTGTTTATAGAGCTAAAACAATGTTTCTCAAAGTGTTTATCAACCGATAAACAGTGTTTAGCAAATTTTTGCACAAATGGCTTGCCATTTTCTCAGTTCCTTGAAGGTGGTTTTCTTTTTTAAAAAAGAAGAGCTATCTACCTAATTTCACCTATTAAAATCGGAAACACACCTATTTGTTTTTGGCCGAAGTGGAATAAGACGAGGTAAAGAAATACAAGTAGTGTGAAATTATAAAGAATATTTGGGTACCATTAGCTTTAATTTCATCTCAGGGACTGTTAAATTGGCAACATGTTTTACATTAAGCATCATTTATTCTAAACAATTGACCTATACAATAAACAATTGACCTACATAATGTAATCCGAAGTCACTACAAGAGGCTTACTTTAAATGAAACATTTTATTAATTTCCCAGAACTGACTAAAAGTAAAATTAGCATTTTTTTTCAATAAAGTTATTAGCAAGTTATTGTTTGTGTCATGTTATTTCAATAACTCAGACTCATCCCCTAAAACATAGCCACGCAGAAAATCATGAAAAAGAAACACACTTGAATTGAATATAGTCTGAGTAGATGGATATATGCTTAGAAACATGTATTCAATTTGTAACGGTTGAGAGACGGTACCAAGCCCACCCCCACTAGTCTCCTGTAGAGTTATAAACATAAATCATTCCTCATTCGGGAGAATTAGACCCGAGACGGCCTCATACTTCCAACTTCATAAAACACTTGGCCTAAAGTCCCATTTATCCGCTTGTCGAGACATTTGTTCATCTAAACGATTGGATTGAGTATCTGCAAACATTCGGTGGGTGGTCTGTATATATTATCCAATGTAATTCAGAAACGCTTATAACAGTTAGCACAGCTTTTTTGCCGCGTTTGAATGCAGCGACAAACATAACACAAAACCAAACTATGAAACTAAGCTTTGCAAACAAGATAAAAGTGTTCCTGTGCAAATATGTTTGAAAAGTATAAAGGAAAACTGGAGTGAAATTAAAGACAGCTTTGAGTGGAAGCATTTGAAAATCATGCTGATGAAATTGAGGAATGTCTTGCTGAGGGGCAATAGACATAAAACACCGAATTTCATGCCTGGTGATTTTTTATGTGTGCTCGATGTTTCAGCTTACAGTTTGAGATCACAACAAATGTATCCAATTGATACTGACTCATAAAAACGCACTGCATTAGACCTAGCTTTGCTGCACACATGCACATAGACACAAAAGACTTCCAATCTCTTTCAGATCAATCTCAAATCTGAAGCCTCTCCCAGAGTTGGAAATTTCAAAAGCTGAACAATATGCAGATGTCGCATGGTGAGGGGAAATTACATGGTAGAACTGGTATCCAAAGCATGGATTTGATGCACGTGAAATTGGAGCTACTTGTGAGCGATAAAAGGGGGCAGGATCGCACCTTTACTTCAATGGAATTATCAACTACATAGAATGCGACAAGGAGAATCCCTCCCAAGTCTGTAATATGAGTAATCTCACTCTGACATGTTGATGGGCCAGGGGACCAGCCGAACACGACCTTCTCCTGGTCACCTGACTCCCCCGGTGCGTGCGCAAGGGTGAGTAGACTGTTAAACGATCCTATTATCGCTCAGGCGAGATCGCGGCTATATCCTCCTAAAACAAAGCCTGTTCGAGGAGGGAGAAAGTTTTTTTATTTATTTTTATTTCTGTTTTTTTTTCTCCCCTGTCAGTGAGTGACCAACCCCGGGATATTGGTTCAAGCTTTTATGTGATCTAAAACGTAATTCCGGGCGAGCATAAAGCACAATCATATTCACATGTTGGCCTGTGGTATTAGATTCAGTATACTATAAACGAGATCGTCATTCACCAAACCTTAAGGCCTGTGCTTGAAAGTGGAAGGCTATTTCCCCGTGTTTAGACATTTAGTTCCTGAACTAAGTATGCTGGATTGTTTTTATGGCAATTTTTATTGATGCCCTCAGGACGCTGAACATGACCCTAGGACCTTGCTATCTTGGAGTCAGGGATGTTTGTGCGGTCCTCTACACAACACCTTCATAGTAGAAAAACATATCATCAGTCTAGGCTCAGTGTTGAGAGAGTCTTCAAACTGAGGGAAAGCCTCTCGCTCAAAAGCTTAACTAAAAGCTATGGTCCTGGGTAAGACCATAAAGTGCCATTCTATCTCTTTTTCTCTGTCTCTCTCTCCCTTATTTTCTATCTCTATCTCCTTGGTAAGATCGTAAACTGCCTCCCTCTCAGCTCTCCCGCCCTTGATATAACTTTCAATGTGTTGATAAGGGCGTAGAGCAGCCAATCTCACCCACTCACTCACTTAACACACCTACTGCAGGGCTAGGAAAGCCATTAGCGCAATAGGCGTCCACACCCTGACATACCATACCATACATATCTGATCTGAGAGTCTGTGAGCCTAGACTTTGGTCTGAATGGCATGTGGAATAATCCAGGCTAGGCTCAGCGTTGAGAGAGTCCGTCCAAACTAAGGGAAAGCCTCTCCAGTCATATAAAACCTAGAAAACATATTATCTTTAGCTTGGAATATTTATCAGTGGTCCAATATCAATATCCATGTGTTTTAGATGTTTCTATAACACGTGACTTCATCTTTCCCATCATGCATTTGGTTTCTAAAGATCACAAACTATGATATTGGTAAAAACATTCTTGCAATTTTCCATAAAATTGTTGCTAAATATGTGTATGTCAGATTTGAACAGAATCTATCCCAGCATGCACTATAATAGGCATGCGCAGTGGCACATGCAAATCCCCTATTGTATGAACTTTTAGCAACGTTAGAACATACAGTTCTCATGATTATACTTACTATGTGACACATGTACATGAAAACGGATTACTTGCTTATTTACAGGTCCTTGTCATAAATAGATGGGTCAGATTTACAGAAAATGTACAATCGGCAGCTGTATATATTCAGTAAATTCTGCTAATTTAGGCTGCAATTTGGCCAATACTAGGTAAATTCGAGTATATTCGGTATTACATTGATTCTAGCAATATGTTAGGCTAAGTTGAACTGTATTTTGAACTTTATTATCGTCTGAAATTTGGGTTGTTTGAGAAGATTGGCGAAGTTGAATTGTACATTTTCTGAAAATCTGACTCAGAAGTAAAAAATCACCTACTTTTCCCTCCCCTTAAAGGGACTAAGGAATCATGTGTCAACTACTGTTGGATTTTCTTTTCAGATTAGATAAAGGTAGATCTGTACCAACGAAAAGATAACGCGAAAGGCATGATCGGGAATACCTCTTTTTGAGAAGACACAAGGAATGTCGAAACATTCCTATGGCAAATAAACAATTATCCTATCTCATCTTATCTTATCTTCTGAGAACAGACAGTTCACATTTCCAAATCTTAGATACATTATTTTCAAGTATTTCAGTAAAAATGCTTCCCGCCTCATTGCAAAATATTTGAGCTTCAAGCCACAATAACAATCGCTTTTCAATTCATATCACGGCGAAAGGAAATGTCTTTATCATGTATTCGCCATTGAAAGGTTATATTAGCTTGAAAGTGTTGTTTTGCTGGGGGCAAGCTTGTCTACCCAACACACCAAATGTCAAAGTTCGAATTGTCAGTCTTTGTTATTATCACCTTTTTATCTATTCAGTTTTTAGAGTCCCTTCCCCGAAATTGCTTTTGATTTTTGCAGCACTAAAATATTGTAGGTGGAGTTTTTCCCTCGGGCTTCCCCATGTCTGTACAGTAGACGGGTCAGATTTTCAGAAAATGTACAATTCACCATCAGCAATTCTCTCAAATAATCCAAATTTCAGATAAAAATGAAATTCAAAACACAGTTCAACCTAACCAAACAGATTGCTAGTATACATGCAATACAGCATATACTCGAATTTAACAAGTTTAGCAGAATTTACTAAACGTGTTCAGCTGCCAATTGTACATTTTCTGACAATCTGACCCAGATAGCGTGTCAGGAAGTGGAACGCCCAGAGATAGATGAAATCTTCCCACTTTTTCACATGTCTCAGGTAGGACTTCCCGTGTTTTAGTTCTTTGACCCTGAAGTTAGGTGTATGGTCACATGATCACATCTGATTGGCTTAGAGCGACAGTGTCTCTTCTCTGTTTGCTGTTCCATCACCTTTTTGTTTTGGCGGCAATTTTGAACTCCCCTTGCTTCAAATGCACGGTTTGTGAGAACTTTTTAATTATTCATTAAACCAAATAGTTTTCCATTCGAAAGATGCTCCACATCACCCAAGCTAGCTTCTGGGATCAGTTAGAATGTTCAAGCCTAGGAAAAAGTATGAAAACAGGGCGGATCTGGGCACTATACCGTTTTTCACTTTGGCAAGCGTACCGCTCGCGTGTCTCAATAAGCATAGCAAAGCTATATTTAGCGAAACAGGGGTGCAGGGGCAGAATATACCGTATTTCCCCATTTATATAAGGCCGGATTTATATTAATTTCAAATGATAATGATAATAATGAAATTCTTTTTATTACAGGCTATGTATAGGCTTATATTCGGAGTGGGCATATACGGGGTAAGTGCATATTTTATCATAAGAAAGTGATATCCCCCAGCTTATAAACGGGGCCCGGCTTATAAACGGGGAAATATAGTATTTTGGAAAACTTTTTTGGGGTCATTCATTGATTCCAGATCTCCAGAATCCCCTGATTCTGAATCTGCCAAGGCCTATTATCACTCCAGGTCCAAACCCTCAGATCAGATAAGAATGTTAAGTCAGCCTACTTTGCTAATCGGTTTCCTGGCCTAACACTTGGCGTTTAAATGGGAATATAATGAGACATGTTGTGGTTTTAATGGAATTATAATGACACTTTGTGGTTTGAGGCGAGAGGCTTCCCTTCGTTTGAAGGGACTCTCTCAACTTTGGGCCTAGACTGTTTTGGTGCTCAGCCGATGTTGAAAATTCACCCCACCCCCTCCCTACCAATAATTTGCAGCGGGTTTTGAACTCGAGACACACCTTTCTCATTGTTTCACGATGGATGCAGTACAAAAAGGGAATTAAATTGCAACATGTGTTGTTTGTTTGCTGTTTGTGTTGAAGCCCTTTCTGACTATCAATAACATACTCGAACCATGATTGAAAGCCTCCTAGTATTTTGACCATGCATTATTTAATCTATGGGCTGTTTTGACAGGACCTTGATGGATTGAAAACGCTCATGATTTCCTCCGAATGATTTATGACATATACGGGTCAGATTTTCAGAAAATGTACAATTCGCCTTCACCAATCCTCTCAAATAACCGCGACACCAAATATACACAGATATACCCGGTATTCATCATTTTTCCTTAATGTGTAGAGCTACCAATTGTACTTTTTCTGACTCTCTGACCCCTGTATACTAGACTGTACATTCATGGCAACATATTTCAAATTCCATGCGCACAGCCTTAAAACTTGTATAGCTTGACCCCTGTAGCATGGTATTATACGGCCATATAACATGGCCTTAGTCTTACATTGATAAAGTACCCCTTGCCATGAAAATATCTTAGCAAATAATGAATGTTCCTAAGGCAAAATCCATAAGGAGTATAACAAGTCAAATATGAATCTTTAAGTTGCGTGTGAGCTTGATATTAAACAAACTCGAGTGATATGAAAGCGAAAGGTTTTATTTATAAATAACTATGCCTCGGGATGATTAGAAGCTGGAGGGGAAAATGAGGTTAAGTGAGAGTCTGCCTCCCGCCCTTTCATTAAAATCTTGGTGAAAATTTAAAATGTTGTTGGTTTATGTTCATGTCGTGAGAAGAGCCCATTTGTCATGGGCGATAATCGGGTGTAAGTAGTCATTTGCAGCTCGCATTCCTCCAAACAACCTCTCACTGTCTCTGGGGTAGCCGGTACAGTGTACGATGGGTCAGATCTTCAAAAATGGACAATTCGCCTTCACTAATTCTCTCAAATAGCCCACATTTAAGACAGAAATGAGCTTCAAAATGCAGTTTAAAATAGCAAAACACATACTAAAAATTAACGCGACACGAAATATAGGCCTACTCATATATATACCCGGTGTTCATAGTTATCTAGTCTAATTTAGCAGGATTTCCTAAATGTGTAGAGCTGCCAATTGTACATTTTCTGACGGTCTGAGCAATGTATCCCGGATATGACAGACTCTTTCTTCTCCCTCTTTCTCCTCGTCTTTCTCTCGTTGCTCCTCGTGCTTATTATTGTGATAAATGGGTTCTGGCTGCTTGCATTCATATACATGCACTCATACACTAATTTTCCCGAGAAGGAGAAGGAGATTGATCATATTGTGTCGGTATCTGCCTGTCTCCTTCCTTCATCCCTGAGTACATTCATAATTTAATGCATCTATAGTGTTGTTACACGGGAGTCCAAACATTTTCTTTTATTCATTTCAAGACCCTAAGACTTTCAAAAACAACGCAGGAGGAATTTAAATCTGGCAAGATGACTACTTTAGTTGATGTATATTATCCTACAATTCTCTTCTACCAAATTGTTACAACCATTATTAGAGATCATCGAATGAACTCTTTCTGTTAATCTTAAGGCGCAAATACTGCTTATTTAATTGTAAAAGAAAACTTTCACTGAAACTCTGTAGAGAATCATTGCCAGTCAATGACTGAGATGACATTGTTACTCTACATTAGAATAATGTAAGAACCTCCAAGGGAGCTGGAAACCTCCCACCTGCCGTACGTAGTTCTCCTTTCATTGGCTAAATGAGAACAATACAAGTTTTCAAACATCATACATCAAGGCCAAAACATTTATGATATACCAAAGAAGTTCAAATGTAAAGACATATTGTCCTCCATAAACATGCAGTTCAGGTTCAAACCCTCAGATCAGATAAGAATGGTATGTCAGTGATTGGACGCCTACTTCGCTAATCTGTTACTTGGCCTAGGACTAGGCGTTCTAATGGGATTTGTATGTCATTTTCCGGTCTTAATGGCATTATAATGGCACTTTCTGGTTTGAGGCGAGAGGCTTTCCCTCCGTTTGAAGGGATTCTCTCATCTTTGGGCCTAGACTTTCTAGAGTTCGGAAATATAGCTTCCTTGGATTTGTGCTATGATCCATATCATAGATCATATCTATATATATGATTAATATTTGAGACATTTTTTCTAACTAGTTTTATGGAAAACCGTCAGCCCCCCTGTCTCTACCTTTGCATCACCATTATTATGATCAGTGATTTTGACGACTAGTATTCTTCCTATACACTCATTTATACCCCCCTCAGGAGGAATCAATTATGGAATGAATAAATAAAATTTGAGACTCAAATGAATGACGAGAATCCTCCTCTTTCGCCTCCAGCTATTGACGACAAAATTGATTAGCGAGATGTTTTGTAGAGTTTGGCAGTAAGATAGGCTGCGCTTGGTTGGATAAATCTTCTTAAGTGTGATAAATTTCAGACAGAAATAGTCTTCATATATTCATCTTCGTATATCACTTTAAAAAGCGTTCTCTTTTAGTATGGAAGAGGAGAATCCATCGTCATGATTTGTGAAATTGATTAAAATATTTTCAAACTTAAACTGAATGATTGGGAATGGAATATTGTGTCAAAGTGGGACCATGTTCCATTACAGAAAAAAGTACTTTCAATATATCTCTAACCTTTGCTATCTTAATATGTTTGTGAACTACAATAGGGGATTTGTATGTCCGCCATCTTGAATCTTGATTCGCATGGAATTATGGGGGTTGTTTGACAGTGTAAAAGCTATAGAAACCATGTTGTATTCAGCATGGACTATTTGGGTGAAATTATCAGAAAATGCACAATTCACTTTCACCAAACTCCTCAAATTACCCAAATTTCAGACGAAAATAACGTTCAAAATACAGTTCAACCTAACCCAATACATTGCTAGAATCAATGCAATGCCGAATATACTCGAACTTACCTAGTATTGGCCAAATTGCCGCCTAGTTTAGCAGAATTTATTAAATGTATACAGCTGCCAATTGTACATTTTCTGAAGATCTGACCCATTTACAATGATCTCATGTAAATAGTCATGTGTTTTACATGTTTCCATAAAACAATACTACATCTTTCCCATCATGCATTTCATTTTTTATAGATCATCTCACAAGTTATAATATTGGTGAAAAGATCCTTGCAATTTTTGCGTGTCAGATTTTAACTGAATCTATCCCAGCATGCACTGTAATAGACATGCGCAGTGACACATGTAGGGCCTTTATTGTGTGCTTTGACGACTGGACCCATTATGGCTTCATAGTGTTCACCTGTTATGACTGAAAATAACATTTCAACGAAAAAACTTAGTCTGAATAAGCCTCGATTCTATCAATTACAAAGAATCATGACATTGACATTTTGTAAATTCGGAAATCTGTCCACACCAAAGTGCGAACTTACGCCGAAATTCCGATACCATAGTTTTCCCCCTTCGTAGGAAATTATACAGAAATACATAAGAGAATGTTCTTGCCCATTACAAATAAATAATATAATTCAACTAATTGAAGTTTTATATAATATCACACTACTTATATCAACTGATGCGAAAAAGAAGACCCTGCCCACACACAGCCGATTTGTCCCCGATTGCCCCCCGATTTGGGTCTCCCGATGAAACATGATTTCATTTCCAATCCTGGTTTATGTTTTTTGAAATAACATAAACCAGAATTGGAAATGAAATCACAGGATTCATCAGAAGACCCAAATCGGGGGACAATCGCGGGGCAAATCGGCTGTGTGTGATCAGGGTTTAAATCAGAATTACGGGTGCTTCCCATGCTTTGTTGAAAATCCCCATACTACACAAAGCCTTTAAAAGTCACTCAATCCACCATAGCATTCTTCATGTCCGGGACACCTAATATTATGGCACAGAAAGACTCTAAATTATTTATACCTTGCAGTCACTTCAATTTGAGGGTCCATTCGAGGAAAATGCTTCAAAGCATTTTTATGCTTGAGCCTGTTACCATCACCTTATGTATGGCTTCTCGTCAGGATAGGGCGTAATCGCTTCCACCGTGGGCCGTCTGAGTCATGGTACATTGGCTTACAAATTAATTTTCCAGTCTCAAAATGAAATATTGATGATTTCCGAACGTAAAATCTGTGAGCGAGTGCATAATTAAGGTGGGAATTTTGACTTACGTGACTGATTTTATTTCGAAATCTTCCCTACTACACATGTGGTTTTTTTCTTTGCTTTTTTTGTTTTTAGATTGGTTGGGGGAAATTGCTAGCTCCTGAGGGAATAAGGATCTCTGTTATAGGATTTGATCCACTATTGAAATGATTTTAGGAAAAGAGTGGAATGAGGGCCATTGGTAGAATAACTCATTATAAGGGTCGGTTTTTTAGAAAATGTACAATTGGCAGCTGTACACCTTTACTAAATTCTGTTAAATTAGGCTGCAATTTGGCCAATACTTGGTAAATTCGAGTATATTTGGCATTGCATTGATACTAGCAATCTGTTTGGCTAGGTTAAACTCTATTTTGAACTTTATTTTCGTCTGAAATCTGGGTTATTTCTGAAAATTGGGGAAGGCGAATTGTACATTTTCAGAAAATCTTACCCATAAGTATTATCACTAGTTGTTTATAACGCAGGAGAAGCATGATGCTTTGTCATAGAAATCGCATGTAATTTTGTATTCATTCGCTGCTGCATTACCCCTACATATGCCTTTAGGGTAGGATTTTCAGAAAATGTACAATTCAACTTCGCCAATCTTCTCAAATAACTCCAATTTCAGACGCAAATAAAGTTTAAAATACAGTTCAACCTAACCAAACAGTTTGCTAGAATCAATGCAATGCCAAATATACTCGGATTTACCTAGTATTGACCAAATTGCAGCCTTATTTAGCAGAATTTACTAAATGTATACAGCAGACAATTGCACATTTTCTGAAAATCTGACCCTTTACCTTTACCCACACCCTTTCTCTACATGTTATGTATTTCTGTACATGCGTATAGTTCTTAACTGAGTACGCCTGGAGGTGAGGGGAGGGAGGACCAGCTAGGACCACTCCTTTAGGTAATGAGGCCCGCGATCCTGATACATACTGATATAGATGACCGCCATCACAGCCATTACAGTGTTCTGCATGATCGCCATCAGGCTTGTCGGCCAGACGGTGATGATAAGACAAGAGGAGCTGTCCCCCAAATCTGAGTTCCTCTATCCTATCCCAGCTGTTGTTTTCATGAGGAGGTGACAGATTTTGAGAGGTTTAATGGAATTCGTCTTCCACCCTCTGCAGTACGGGTATCAAGTTACCAACTATATCATGATGTGAGAATACTTATCTTTGTCAATATTCACTTATCACAAATTGTCAGTCAACTCACCTGCTAAGAAATCACCTTAAAACCTGTGTAACTACCCATCTCATCCAACTAAATTGTTTCTCACTAAGTCTTTTTATCTTTTTGCTACCTCTTCCATACCTGGCTTTGAATGACCAGTGATATTTCTCACCGCTAAATTCACCCGTTACTACATATTAGTTAGTAAACTTTATTATTATTTTTCTGAGCAAAGTGCTAACTTATTTTACAAGGTCATTTAAGTTAAGTTAAGTTAAGTTAAGTTACTGCAATGTTCTAAAATTCATCTGTTAATACCTAGTATGTTAAATGTTTAAATGTTTAAATTGAATTGAATCGCATGAGTTATAACTTAATATATAAATTATAGACGTTGTTTCAAAGAAGAGATTAAACAGCAATTCCCGATCGGCTAACCCCTGATCCATGCATTCCACCTGTAGTGAAAAAAATGTACAGACTATTATATTTAATTCATGTAAAATCTAATTCGGTCATGGTTTTTATTTTGTGTACGTGCCACCTGAGCATACTCTAATTTATTCAATTTTCCGGTCACGACTCAAAACATCTTTCAACAGTAAAACAACTTACTCAATCCATCTTCAATTCTAATTTAGGTAATTTGAAATTAATGTCGCATGATTTTATTTGGGTTAATTAATTCAATGATGATGGCATTTGGATCTTATTTCTCAGATGATCTTGATAAGGGTAAACTTACAGTGATCATAATAACCGTAAAGCTGCAGGTGTCGATTTCTGAAATAAATATATAAGGAACCTTATCCATTAATGTGATTGTAACTATTTCTAAAATGAGATTGTATTATCAATACTGACATTATTTGTTGTCCAATGGTTAAATTCGGTTAAAAATCTATCCCCCTTTTTTTTTAGAGTTTTGAGTGGATTGCCTAATGCACTGTTACAAGGATTGGACCATTAAATGTTAGTGCAATAATCTCATATATATCCATTTTAGAATTAAACCGTCAGGAAATTATTAAAAGTATTCCTTGCTAAGCCATCTTCACTTACGCCGGTAGGAAAATTCTTCTGTAGGGATAAAAGAAATCACATTAAAATACCTACCAGGAAAATTATATGAATTGTAAACGTATGAACCTATAATAGCAGGGACCAAAGCCTCAGTGTCACGAACAATAAACTGAACAAAGAAAGATGTAAAAAAAACTACGGTTAAAAGGCAGTAAATATAAACATATTTTCCTTACGTTTGTGTGGGGAAGTGTGGTGGAGGAAGTGCGTATACATACCTGACCTCCAGGGCGTTAACTGTACATACACACACACTCCCCATTGGCATATTGACTAATTAGCCTTCCTTACCTCCATGTCAGGAGAGGGAAATGCTCCTAGCCTAGCCCTCCCTCCCTTTGCATTCATTTCAGCTACTTGCAGTGCGCCTGCGCGTTACACCCTGGAGGCTAATGTGTAAACTAATAATACATATATATATTGTAATTACCTAGAGCGTCTTGACTTTCACACACTATATCATGGGTGGTGGTCCGTGCTGGGATATGTTTGACAGCCCATCTCTTGTCAAACTATTGGCAAGTTGATCATTGTGAGTTAAAACCAGGGCTCCACGAGACCACATCGTGTTGGCTAATATGTGGTTTTATAGTTATAACCATTTATTAATTATTATAGAGGATCTATAATGCACAACCTTTCATGAGTCTCCTCTGCATGACCTGCTCTATTTTTCATTGTATACTGAATGAGAATGCACTATAGAATGCAACCACAATAATAAGATCATTCCAGCTTAGCTCCTAATCTTAAGACCCAAGGCAGCATGTAAACAAATCCACACAGTCGGCGGTGCTTGGACTAGCTCTGATACTTGTTTCATACTTTTTCAGTGATATCTGATGATATTTGATCAAGTTTTATGCCCATACTAACTCGCCGGCAATAATCGGAAATTTATTGGACTTGATTTGTCCACATAAGCACTCTGCCGTAGTTCCATTCTCTCTATTTATTAAGGGAAAAGATGTCAATGGAGACATACCCATTAAGCCTAATATCTCGAAGTTGGGGCAGTCAGAGGAGAAACAGAAGGCAGTCAGGCCAGTAGAGATGCATGGAAGATGAAGGTAGCTTACTGTCGGCCGTCCACAAATCGTTGCTTGTTAAGATTAGATAAATCCTATAGTCTATAGTTTTTTCCTACAGTCAGCGGACAGCACCAAGTGAGAAGATTCGCACAGTGGACACAGGGTTTTGTTTTAGTATACTTTCACGGGTGTACACATATATATTGTATTCATATGTTTCTTGTTGTTAATTTGTAGGTTTGCATTTTACATAGTTGTATGTGTATATACATGGATGTACACGTATTCTAGGTACATATTCTAATGATTTCGCATGTATATCTTTATAATTACTTTTAGTATTTTATTCACTTATGACAGTTTTTTTTATCCAATTTGTGTGTCAGTTAATCACTTGCATATGAGAATAGTGTTCATTAGTGTTCTCATATATAATCATTGAGAGCACACTATAGAGGTGGTCCATAATATTAGATTTTTGTGTCAGATTTTCATTGCAAACTTTTAAGGACTTTAAACTACTTTAGTTCAAATTGGTTAGGGCGGGGGAGGTTATCTAAAACGCACTGAATCAAAGATTTGTCGTTATTGTTGTTGTTAAATTAACTTTAAAACGTAAAGTTTAAATGTTCTTTTTTGTACAGGTCATTATTTGTTGAACAGTGCAGACACAGTGACTAGCTTTTACCTATTGTCCAGGTCATGGCGGAGGTGTTATAATAGAACCACCCATCCAAGTAAGAAGAAAAAATGGCTGCAGTGTTATCTTAGGCAGAAACATACAAGGGTAAGATTTTCAGAAAATGTACAATTGGCAGCTGTATACATTTAGTGAATTCTGCTAAATTAGGTTGCAATTTGGCCAATACTAGGTAAATTCGAGTATATTTGGCATTGCATTGGTTCTAGCAATCTGGTTTTTAGGTTGATCTGTATTTTGAACTTTATTTGCGTCTGAAATTTTGGTTATTTGAGAAGATTGGTGAAGGCGAATTGTACATTTTCTGAATATCTAACCCATAAATAAAATGCATGTCAGGTTTAGACAGTCATCATTGTTTCTCAAAAATGTCTACCTAAATATCCCTTTACAACATGTATGTTATATCTTTGCGATCTTAATCATAATTGTATCTGTTAAAGAAACTCTTGTGAAATTCAGTCAATTTAAAGTATGCACTTTAAAAGTCTATCATTTGAAAACTATTTTCACTTAAATACAGACTAGTATTTCATGATGGGTTTACAAAACATACACTCTTAGAAAGAGTCTCTTATTATTTCGTGGTCCCGATGTAAGCTGAAAATATTGTCATTTGTACAATAGCTTATGAACAAACAACAAACAAACAACAAAACAACAAAGAAACAAGACCTGAAAAAAGCAACCCCTGATGTCTGTGTACAATTTCTAAAAAAAAAGATTGTGTTTAATTTGAGTTTGATTATAATTACGTAGCTTACAGAACCCCATGGTATTTGAATTGTTTTTAAATATATTATATATTCAGCCAGACATTATGTATTTACGCACTGTTCTCAGTTACATTTAAGTCAAACAAAGCATTAGAAATATTAGAAAAACAATAGATGAACAGATACTATTCAAACATAAAAATAAAAACATTTCTAGTTGGATCCATTGCAGTGGCATTCTAACTCATATTTTATGATTCATAGTCCAAGGAAATGCAACAAATATTGTTAACACAAAGTACCATACAAACAGAGAAAAAACATAAATCACATCTATCATCACCCAGCAGGGGCAAAAAAGAAAAGAAAAATAATAACAACCATCACCAAGAGATATAACAATTTTTATTCAATAAACATATAGATATAGATATATTTATATCAATACAAGCAAAAAAAGGATAAACAAAAGTTAGTTAGTTTCAAATTCAGCCAAAGAGAGCATCGGCCTCTACACTCTAGGTCCAAACCCTCAGATCAGATAAGAATGGTCTTAGCATGGTTCGCTAATCGGTCTCCTCTCCTAAGACTCGACGTTTTAATGGGAATATAATGATTTTTGCGGTCTTAATGGAATTATAATGGCACTTTGCGGTTTGAGGCGAGAGGCTTTCCCTTCGTTTGAAGGGACTCTCCCATCTTTGGACCTAGACTGTCTAGTTCGTCTAAGAGTGTGGACAGGGCCGTGCCTTCCCCTCCCTCCTCCTCCTCCTCCCCCTCCGCTAAGACCTCTGCTTCTTCATAAGTTCATAATCCGTGACCATAGTGTTCAGCATGTCGCCTCTGCCTGAAGGCACTGTGTCTGCTTGAACATAATCCACACAGACTTTCTTTATCAGAATACTCAGAAACGCCCAGTCCCTTGCTCGATGGGTCAGATCTTCAGATAATGTACAATTGGCAGCTGTATACATTTAGTAAATTCTGCTAAATTAGGCTGCAATTTGGCTAATACTAGGTAAATTCGAGTATATTCAGCATTGCATTGATCTGATTGCAATCTGATTGGTTAGGTTGAACTGTATTTTGAACGTTATTATCGGCTGAAATTTGGGTTATTTGAGAAGTTTGGTGAAAGTGAATTGTACATTTTCTGGTGACTTCACCCCTATATGGCCTGCACCAGGAGCTAATAAATAGTTAACGTTAAATAAACATTGGATTTAAATATACAACCGACTTTATGTAGACTTTCCTAAGCTTCGATGTTACTTGTTTTTTTCCCAGTTGACTTTTAACTACCAACACATATTTTAATTGGGGAAAACATTGACTTGGTGTCATTGATGTCTAGTCTACTGATATGGGTCAGATTTTCAGAAAATGTACAATTGGCAGCTCTACACATTTAGTAAATTAGGCTAAATTAGGCTGAAATATAAAGAATACCAGGTATATCTGACTAAATTTGGTATCGCATTGATTTAAAGTATCAGTTCTGTTATGTTAAACTGCATTTTGAAGCTCATTTTTGTCTTAAATGGGGATCATTTGAGAGGATTGGTGAAGTTGAATTGGACATTTTCTGAAAATCTTACCCATATGTACAATCATAGACAGGTGTATCAAATGTCATGATAAATACTCGGCATAACATTACATCACGGATCTTATTAGAATCTTCCAGGCAAGACTGAAAAAGAGATCATTGTTATAATAAGATTTGAAAGCTATGTTATAGCTTTCAAATCTCTCTCCTTCCTTCTCTACCACTCTCTCTTCCTCTCTCTTCCTCTCTCTTCCTCTCTCTTCCTCTCTCTTCCTCTCTCTTCCTCTCTCTTCCTCCATTTATCTTCCTCCCTCTCTCTTCCTATCCCTCTCCCCCCTCTTTCCCTCCCTCTTCCTCTCTCTCTCCCTTCCTCCCCCTCTTTCCCTCCCTCTCTTACCCCCATCCCACCCTCTCTCCTTCTCTCCCTCTCTCCCACTCTTTCTCTCTCCCTCCCTCTTTCTCCCTTCCTTTCTCCCCCTCCTCTCTCCTCCCTCTCCCCCTCCCTTCCTCCTCCCTCCCTTCTCCCTCCCTCCTCCCTCCCTTCTCCCTCCCTCCTCCCTCCCTCCTCCCTCCCTCCTCCCTCCTCCCTCCTCCCTCCTCCCTCCCTCCTCGTTCTCTCCTCCCTCCCTCCTCCCTCCCCCTCCCTCCGTCCTCCCTCCCTCCTTCCTCCCTCCTCCCTCCTCCCTCCTCGTTCTTTCCTCCCTCTCCCCCTCCCTCTCTTCCTCCATCTCTCCCTCTCTCTGAGAACATTAAGGATATATGATAATAACAACTCTAGACTGAGCCACGTCTTTCATGTCTTCTTCCCCATGATAATGTTTTCCCCCGGACATTGCCCTCAGTAGTAATCACTATTATGAAATACCCATTCTATCCTTTCCCATTCAATCTTCTTCAAAGAGAGCCAGACATATGGATATATGATATTGTCACACTCTCATGCATGCGTTCCCCCTGTTTTCACATTACCAACATCGCCGCCCCAGACTATACTTCATTTTAACTTTGTGGCTACAAGTTTGTCTAGTTTCTTTGTACATGTTTTCTTTTTGATATTTCAGCATATATTGCCAAGTCATCAGCCTCTAATTTGTCAGTGGCAGTGTTAATATAAGAATGAAGTCACCTGATATTCATCTTTGTATATTACGATCTGTTTTTTTTAGCTTATAAATCTTTATTTTTGTTACACTTTTCTTGGGGATGTAGGCATAGATAATGCAAAATGCTTCTGGGTCAGACTTTCAGAAAATGTACGATTCAACTTCGCAAATCTTCTCTAATGACCCAAATTTCAGATGAAAATAAAGTTCAAAATACAGTTCAACCTAACCAAACAGATTGCTAGAATCAATGCCATGCCAAATATACTTGAATTTACCTAGTATTGGCCAAATTGCAGCCTATTTTAGCAGCATTTACTAAATGTGTACAGCTGCCAATTGTACATTTTCTGAGAATCTGACACATATACATAATATAAAGAAATATAATGATTACATATAAGTATTATAAAGAAATATAAATATATAAATGATATAAAGAAATATAAAGGGGAGTAGATCGCATAAGTGCAGAAGAAGCTAAAGGCGTTCATATCGGAACACAATCCGCCTCCTATATTTCCTATGCTACTTAAGGGAAGGCACCTGATAGAGTCCTTACCATAATTAATTACCTGGGAGGCATATATTCTATGATTAATACAGATGTCGTTCCTGAGCACCTCAATAGCTATATGGGTCACATTTTCAGAAAATGTACAATTCGCCTTCACCAATCCTCTCAAATAACCCACATTTAGGACAAAAATGGGCTTCAAAATGCAGTTTAACATAACAGAACAGATACTTTAAATCAATGCGATACCAATTATACTCAGATATACTCAGTATTCTTCATTTTTCAGACTAATTCAGCATAATTTTCCAAATGTGTAGAGCTGCCAATTGTACATTTTCTGAAAATCTGACCCATATAATATGGGTCAGGACACAATCGGCAGCTCTACACATAGTTATAGCAAAGCGCTTCTGCCAAATCAAACTGAAAGTTTATGATAAATACCAGGTATATTTGAATTTATTATACACGCATTGCTCTGAAAACAACGTATCTAGAGTGATACGCACAGTGCATATTTCACTAGTGATTTACGTGGGGTTGTCATGGCAACCAATCTGTTTTTTTTACTAAGATTACCGGTAAAATTCAAATTTATGACTCAATTTTTTTCTATTTTCATGATTAAAACATGTATAATAAATCTGTTAAGTAACTCGTTGGTTTCAGTCGCTTAGAATATTGCACTCGTTGCTACACAACTCGTGCAATATTCACGCTCCTTCAACCAACTCGTTAGTTAACCTGTATATATATATATGGCATTGCACCAATTGAAAAGATCTCTTTCGTTATATTGAACTGTATTTTGAAGCTGATTATTGTCTTAAGTGAAGGTTATTTGAGAGAATTGATGAAGGCCAATTGTACATATTCTGATGACCTGACCCATATATATATATAATATGCTCCTAAATAAGGCGCCTATAGAAAATTAATGCTTCTTTATCAGATCAGTGTTCATACGCTTATATGTGTATGGGAAGAGAAATCCCTGCCTGGGAATAAGCAATCAGTCTAATGGGCTGTGTATCCGTACAGCGATCACAGGGATATGACAGAGTGTCCTTGGCCCTCTCACCCCTTCCACCCCAAACATACACGGGTCAGGATGTGGGAAAATGGACAATTACCCCACTCAACAATCTTCCAAAATAAAAACCAATTTTCCACAAAAATTAGGTTCAAAACACGGTTCAACAGAACTGAAATAGATACTTCAATTAATACAATACCAAATATACTCAGATAAACCTAGTGTTTGTCATTATTCAGACTGGTTTAGCAACGTTTTCTAAATGTGTAGAGCTGCCGATTGTACAATTTCTGACGGTCGGACCCATCCCTTTCTGTGGATACCTCTTAACCCACGAGGCTTTCAATATCAACCCTTTAAGTAGTATACAGAAGTAGGCCACATTTCAGGGACGCTATGGATCAACTCACTGAAATGTAGCAATAAAATTATGTATTTGTAATGTCTTTAGCGCTTTGTTTCTAGTTGAGCTCATACACCTGGTTTTCCTCAAGGTGTAACCAGTCTAGGCCCAAAGATGAGAGAGTCCCTTCAAACGGAGGGAAAGCATCTCGCCTCAAACCGCAAAGTGCCATTATGATTCCATTAAGACCGCAACATGTCATTATATTCCCATTAAAACGCCTAGTCTTAGACCGGGAAACGATTAGCGAAGTAGGCGTCCAATCACTGACATACCATTCTTATCTGATCTCATGGTTTAAACCTAGACTGTAACTGCAATTTGGATAATGTCTGGTTAACCACGCTGGGGTTAACCGGAGTTAAATGCGCAGGCGCTGCTGGAATTAGGGTGAGGTCAACACCCCAGACACACACTCTCCTCACTCGCCTCTGGGCTAGCAAGCTGACCACTAGTCTCCGGACACGCAGCGGTCAATTCACCATGTCTGTGACGTTCTCAAGCGAAGAAGAGTTTGATTTTCATGATTGGGCGAAAGGCTATGGCCTGACGAGAGATACTACCTCATTGCTAGTAAAGGAATCGTGCAGTTTGCTAGCAATCCTGAAAGTTATATCATCGGCAGGAGTTAGCAAGTTAGGCCTCCCCATAGGCCAGGATATTGCTTTTCGCTGCGCCCTGCGAGACTTGGGTAACAAAAGTGGAGGTATGCAGACCAATGCCCACGATCCTAATAACAAGGTGGGCACATCAGATTCTGATGGGGAATCTGAGTCGGATGAAGAGATCTCAAGTGCACAAAGAGAGAAGTCGCAATCATCAGCCGAAAAAGTAGAAGCGGAGATTGACAATCTCAAAAATAAGAAGAGGAAAAGGGCAAATCCAACTCGTAGAGGGAGGAACTTGTGGAAGGGCAATCCACTCCATAACTTGGTGATTAAAGCAACAGCTAGGAAAGTGTTCAAAGTAGCACAATTCGTGCCTGAGCAAGTTGCGAAGAGGATTGCTACCAAAGCCAAGGAGAGGGTAGTTTATGAAGCAGGCGCAGACGGTAAACTTAGTCTCAGACAGGACGATGAGAAGAATCCCTATTTGACCATGGCGGAATGGGGCGCGGCCAGCATGCGCGTCATGTTTCACTTGCTATCTATTGCACACATAGAGAGGGATGCCGTGGAGGAACATATGTCGTATTTGGTGACCATATTCGATCTTGTAGAGAATTATGAATGGGTATCAATACTGGCCTATGATAACAGGTACAGGGAACTCCAAGCACAGTTCGGCTTCCCTTGGGGGACGGAGCCGGGTACATCAGCCACAGCTCTGTTGATCCAGAGGACCAAAAGGGATACTAAGCTGGCGATCAGACCATCAGCCAAAGGATCAAAAGGTCAGGGAGGTGACAAGTCGGAGGTGTGTAGATCATTCCAGAAAACGGGCAAGTGCAGCTACGGTGAAAAATGTAAATTTGCTCATGTCAAGCAGGCGGAGTCAAAAAACTCCACAGGCCCACGACCCCCAACAACGGATTAACAGCAGGCCAGCTGATCCCACAGGAGTGGGAGAGGCTACTCCCCCTCAATTACCGGAGGAGGGAGTATGTGTTGGAGGGAGTGAACAAGGGTTTCAGAATAGTGAACAATAACATCGGCTCTGAAACAGTGAAAATGGATAATTACAGATCTGCAACTGACCCAGCCGTCAGACAACAGGTGGAAGCGCAGATTAATGAGGAAGTTAAGAATGGCCGTTACAGGGTGGTACAGCAGCCCATGAAGATAACGTCGGCCTTGGGAGCCATACCCAAACCGGGCTCATCTAAGGTTCAGCTTATACACGACTGCAGCAGGCCCCATGGGGCTGCAATTAACGACTTCGCAGTCAGCGAGCCATTCTCTTACAAGTCACTTCAAGATGCCACAGCCATGATCACCAAGACCACATGGCTGGCAAAGCTAGACCTGGCTAGCGCTTATCGGTCCGTTCCTATCCACCCTGATGATTACCAATTAGCGGGGCTGGCGTGGAGGTTCGGGACTGATGACCACGAGACCTTTATGTATGACACCAGGTTAATGTTCGGAGCGAGATTAGCCCCTGCTATCTTCAACGATCTATCGCAGGGAGTAGTGGCAATAATGAACGAGGCGGGGTATGACAACCTTATCGCCTACTGCGATGACTACCTCATCTGCGGGGATTCCAGACAGGAGTGCCTTGACACCTTGATGGCTCTCTGGAGGACCTGTAGGCGTTTGGGTTTTGCGATTAATTACAGCAAGCTGGTGGGCCCAGAAAAGCAGGTTACATTCCTTGGGGTGGTCATTGACGTGGACGCGATGACCCTAGCCTTGCCACTGGAGAAAGTTCACCAAACAAAACAGCTGCTCCACCAAGCCCTCCAAGCCCCACACATCAACAAGCGGGGGCTACAACGCCTAGCGGGAAAGTTAAACTGGGCAGCAAGGGTGGTCCATGGTGGGAGATTCTTCATGGACAGTGTCTTTAGGAGGATAAGATCATTGAAAGGCACCAACCACAGAACAAGGCTATCAAAGGATATCAGAGACGACCTGCAGTGGTGGGTAGATTATATGCACCTATTCAATGGAGTGCTCCCCATAACCGAGGAACGAGCTCATACCCCTGTAGTGCTTGACGCGTGCCCCATCGCGGGTGGAGCCGTGTATGAAGGGGAGTGGTTATATGTGCCATGGGAGGGATGGCACGAAATGAGTAACAAACACATCAACTTTAAAGAGATAGCAGTCCTGGAGCCTGCATGTCATCTATTCGGTCAGGCATGGCGCAACAAAAGAATAGATGTCTATTCTGATAACACCACAGCAGTTGCGTCGATAAACAAAGGCCGCTCCAGTGACCCCGACGTGTGTCAGTCCTTGAAGAGAATCTTTACTCTCTCAGCGAGATACAATTTTCTATTGAGGGCGCGATACTACCCGGGGGTTAAGAACAGATTGGCAGACGCCTGTTCTCGCCTTCATACTCCATCGTATCAGAAGGCATTTAGAGAGATTCTCCAGACAACATTCCTCCACTATGGATGAGGAATTAACGAGAGAGGTAGAGGGTTTTAAACTCCAAGCTCGAGCTGCCAACACTGTAAAAGCCTATGCCACCCACAGGAGGTCGTATACCAAATTCTGTGAACTCATGGATGCTAGACCGGTGCCTGCCTCTCCAGCTCTTGTGTGTAAATTTATAGCTTGGTTGGCACGGAGGCTGTCCTATGCCTCAGTCAAGCTGTACATAAAAATAATAGGGATCATGCACAAGGAAGTGGGGTTGAAAAACCCAATTGAAGACAATTATGAGATAACTCAGACCCTCCGGGGTGTTCATCGAGTGAAAGGTGAGGCCAATCAACACAAGGAGGCCATCACTCAGCAATCTCTCACACTAATTAGATCTAAACTAGACTTGACCACCCAGAAGGGCAGAGCCATATGGGCAGTGGCCCTGGTTATGTTTTTCGGGGTATTGAGGAGGTCAAATGTAATGCCTCCATCGTGGGGCACTTATGATCAAGACAAACATCTCTCCCGAGAAGATGTGGAATTATCACCTGCGGGTGTTATTATCAGGATAAGCTGGTTGAAAACGAACCAGTATGGGAAAAAAGACCAAGTAGCTGTTCTACCCAGGAGGAGGGGTCATCCCCTGTGTCCCACCAGAGCGGTGTATGAAGCGCTCAAAGGAAGCGAGAGCCGTGATAAGGACCCGGCCTTCATGTACCAGGAGGGGTACAGGTGGGTAGCAGTAACCCCAGAAGCCTTCCTGAAAGTGATCAGAGACTGCCTGGCAGGGTCTGATGTGGATCCCAAATCAATCGGGACTCACTCATTCAGAAAAGGAGGATGCACTTGGCTCCACTCTACTGGTGCTTCCGCGGACACATGCAGAGTGGTGGGGGCATGGAAAAGTCAGTGCTATCAGAGGTACATTACTCCAGACCTAGAGGAGAGAAAAAAAGTGGCCAAATCAATGGTGAATGCATTGGAGTGCACCTAAGAACTACTACCACTACTACTGGGTTCTTGGGGATCGGTGCTCTCCGAAATATAGTGACTATGACATTCAAGGACTTGCGGAATTACATAAGTGTCATGCGGACTAGTACATCACTTGATATTATTACATCTCTTATCAATTATCACATCTCTCTTATCTTATGACTTCTCTATGTATTGTTTGCTTATTCTACAATTGTCATGGTCTGATTTATTAGGAGTTTAATAAAGAACTCAAACCCCAGCCTGTGTTGCGTTTAATGTCTGGTTAACCACGCTGGGGTTAACCGTAGTTAAATGCGCAGGCGCTGCTGGAATTAGGGTGAGGTCAACACCCCAGACACACACTCTCCTCACTCGCCTCTGGGCTAGCAAGCTGACCCCCACCCACCACTCCCTATTACCATCCACTAGCAAGCTGTGGACGGAGGTTCGCATAGGGGGATCGGTGCTCTCCGAAATATAGTGACTATGACATTCAAGGACTTGCGGAATTACATAAGTGTCATGCGGACTAGTACATCACTTGATATTATTACATCTCTTATCAATTATCACATCTCTCTTATCTTATGACTTCTCTATGTATTGTTTGCTTATTCTACAATTGTCATGGTCTGATTTATTAGGAGTTTAATAAAGAACTCAAACCCCAGCCTGTGTTGCGTTTAATGTGTACTTACATAAAGTTTGGACCAGTATTCTTGATTGCGGTTTTTGTACAAGAATTCTCAATGTGTTCAGCTTCGGTTTTACCTAATAATTCAATTAATTTAGAGTCACCGAATGTGATAAATATTTTACGATTTAGATAGGATTTTGATAGGATTGCTGTGAAGGCTTGATCAAGGCATGAATCATTGGTGGTCCGTTGGATTCAGATCTTTAGTCACATTAAGCTTTTATTAATCTTTTTTTTTCTTTTCTTATTAAAAAAACTTTTATTAAATAGGGTGATAACATGAGACGTGCCTTGAATCAGGTCGGGAGGGGTCCTGCGCATCTTTCCTGTTCCCTCTGGTTAAATTTCAAGTTCATTTAATATAATTTTGAAATGGAAAATGGATTTTGAGATATGATCACATTTGAAAAGATGAGATCAAGCGTATTCCAATATTGGTAAATATTAGAACATTTAATAAGTATTTCTATATTCTAAGTTTGATATTTTTACTTTTGAAAAAAAAAAGAGTTTGGATTGTTTATGGATGGGTAATTACCAGTTATCTTTTCAAATATGGTGATATCTCAAAATCCATATTTTGCGACTAATGACTCATGCCAGAATAAAAACTTGTTAAAATAAATTTTAAAAAATGACAATACTACCTGAAGTCTTTCAAAAGATAATGGGTGGAGATTGTGTATCTTTTATTTTTGTGTCAAGATAAATGTTTTCTCTGATAAAGATTCAAAGATGAATCGAAACATTGGAAACGTATACAATAAACATCACTCAGCAAAAATCATTCACCATTGTCTTATTTCCGGATTTGGGGTTTTATTCCCTAGTTATAACATTTTTCTTTATCTTAATTTCTATTTTCTACTTATCATTCTAGAGAGGGCAGTTATCGCTGTATATCGATCTTGGTCGTTCGGTAAATGATGATTCTGGTGAAAGATGTAATAAAGTTTTTGTTTCTTATTGAGTTTATTTGACACATGCTTTCGGGCTAGTTTGCCCTTCTTCAGGTGAGATGGTTGGTTTGTACATTGAATTTGGGGTCTGAAGTACCATTTAGTGTAGTGGTGTAACCTTAGTCGGGACAACTGTCCGCAGTGAATGTTAGAGAGATTTGGATGACTGTCCGCATAAAAATTCTTTTTATACTTATCATTCTACATTGTAATATGAATAGATTAAAGTTAGTGCTGGAACACTTGTTAATCGATTGTTAATCGAACATTATATGGGTCAGATTTTCAGAAAGTGTACAATTGGCAGCTGTAAACATTGAGTAAATCATGCTAAATTAGGCTGTAATGTGGCCAATACTAGGTAAATCCGAGTATATTCGGCATTGCATTGATTCTAGCAATCTACTTGGTTAGGTTGAACTGTATTTTGAACTTTATTTTCGTCTGGAATTTGGGTTATTTGAGAGAATTGGCGAAGTTTAATTGTACATTTTCTGTAAATCTGACCCAGCTTGCTACACCAAGGAAAATGTAATATGCATAATGTCAATGCTGCATGAAATCCTTACACAAAAAGAAACATAAAGAAAGATGTATTTTCGGTTCTTTAAGAACCTCCCTGACACGATTTATGGGCTGGGTCTATTGTTCTGGAAACGGCCGCCAGAGGGAGGGGAAAACTAACCGCCTCCAAGTGGACGCTACCGGAACTGATCACAGCAGCAACATGGCGTATAAAACAGCACCTGGAAATTACCATGTGTACCACTTACAGTCTTTTGCGCCCACTACACTTAAGCCCAGACCATAAGGTCCTTAACTTAGGTTTTGCCTGCTCAAGCACCAGGTACTTTGTATTACCCTTCTGGCTTCATTTCCAGATAACCCTATAGCATAACCCCTCTGCCATTCTACCCGCTCTCTCCCCTCTCATCCCTCCTCTTACGCACACCTATACACGGGTCAGATTTTCAGAAAATGTACAATTCAACTTTGCCAATCTTCTCAAATAACCCAAATTTCAGACGAAAATAAATTTCAAAATACAGTTCAACCTAACCAAACAGATTGCTAGAATCAATGCAATGCCGAGTATACTCTAATTTACCCAGTATTGACTAAATTTCAGCCTAATTTAGCAGAATTTACTAAATGTGTACAGTTGACAATTGTACATTTTCTGAAAATCTAACCCACTCTACACCTTTATCCCCCCACTTCCTTCACACCCCCATCCATCCCCTCTTAATAACACAATGCTGTTGAAGCAGTGGGAAGCATACACAACCAAGCAAAACACCTTTTGTGGACATAATGCAAAAGTTGTCGAGTAGAATGCAGCCATGCCTCTGCACGAGCAGAAATGATCCCATTCAGACTTTGGGGGCTCGGGTTTAAGTGGTGCGTTCGGGTATCAACAATCAGTCATTTATTTGGATTTACACTCGTTTGTAACCGCCATCACGCCTTTGGTGTGGACACGAACGTCAGGTGGGTTGTGAGAGGACTGGTGAAATTCTATACGGGGTCAGATTTTCAGAAACTGTACAAATTGGCAGCTCTACACATTTAGGAAATTCCGCTAAATTAGGCTGAAAAATGAAGACTACCTGGTATATCTGAGTATATTTGGTATCGCATTGATTTAAAGTATCAGTTCTGTTATGTTAAACTGCATTTTGAAGCTCATTTTTGTCTTAAATGTGGGTTATTTGGTTGGTGAAGGAGAATTGTACATTTTCTGACAATTTGACCGATCCATATTCAATAAGCGCTGCTTCTACCTCTCTCTCTGTACCCCCTGCCCCCTCCCCTACCCCCCCCCCCCCCACCCCCACTCTCACCCACACCCCCCAACGCGACAAACAAACGCCTCTATTTCTCTTGTTATGCAGAGCTTCTGAACGTGATATGCGCTTTCTAAATTATTTGCTTTCTGTCTTGCCTAGAACACAAAGTTGTGTCGCTCAGCTTTCTTTCTTTCTTTCTCCCATTCTAGGCTAATCCTTAGCCAAAAACCCTCCGTCGCGACTCTCTGCTCCTTGCAACTGTCTTTGCCTATCTGTTTCAATTTCCCCTCTGCTAGATGGGTCAGATTTTCATAAAATGTACAATTCAACTTCACCAATCCTCTCAAATAACCCAAATTTTAGACGAAAGTAAAGTTCAAAATACAGTTCAACCTAACCAAACAGATTGCTAGAATCAATGCAATGCCGAATATACTCCAATTTACCAAGTATTGACCAAGTGGCAACATAATTCAGCAGAGTTTACTAAATGTGTACAGCTGGCAATTGTACATTTTCTGAAAATCTTTGCCTATCTGTTTCAATTTCCCCCTCCTCCGCTAGATGTCCTTTTCCAAGTCTGAATGAGATTCACTAAAGATTGCATCATTCTGTTTCTGTATTTTAAGTTCTTGCTCAAACTTTCAATAAATCCAATCTCTCCTCATCTTCACTGTTATCAACACTTTGGATAAAACACTTCCTCCTCCTCCTCCTCACACTCGCGCATGACTCCATTTTTTGTCGTAGCATGAATCAGTTTGATATACTCAGGCTACGCTCTCACTCATTCCCTCTCTCTCTCTCTCCCCTCATCCATAGACTGGGTCAGATTTTCAGAAAATGTACAATTGGCAGCTGTACACATTTAGTAAAACTGCTAAATTAGGCTGCAATTTGGTCAATATTAGGTAAATTCGAGTATATTCAGCATTGCATTGAAGCTAGCAATCTGGTTGGTCAGGTTGAACTGTGTTTTGAACTTTATTTTCGTCTGAAATTTGGGTTATTTGAGAAGATTGGTGAAGTTGAATTGTACATTTTCTGGTGACTTCACCCATATTTGTCTGTTCGCTCTGTTTTGCCTACAACTAAATAGCATGACAACTTTCACCTCCTCCTCCCCCCCCTCCCCCTCACCTCTCCCCTCCCCCCACTCCCCCTTACCTCACTCCTTTTCTTCTTTCTTCTTTCCTCTTCCCCTTGCCTTCCTTTTTGTCCTGACAATCAACCCTTTCTTCTCACCTCGCTCTCCCTCTCTCTCTTCCTTGTTTTCCTTCTCTTATCCGACTCATAGCAATACTATTTCCCTTACTCTCGACTCCATTCCCCTCTCATGTAGTATCATTGAAAGGAATCTGGGGAAATTAATTTGAAGCTTGCCTTCTGTCATTTTCTTGCTCTAAATGACATTTCACACAAGAAGCGAGATTTTTGTGGGAGGGTAAATGGTGTTTGATTTGCTAAATGATGTCCGGGTGTTTTGTGTACTAGCTCCGGTCTCAATGCAAGCCTGCGGGCCACAATTAAGCAGTCCCGTCAAACTATTATTAAACTGCGGCCGAGATGCCGGAATCTCCCCAGATTTTAGCCCCGCTTAGGCATTTTGATGGTCCTATAATCACAAGGAGCAAGAAATTGGGGTCGACGGTTGAATGAAATAGCCATTGCGATTTAATTAATCTTGAACCAACAATGGAGAAGTCTAGACACTTGCAAGGTATAATAACGAGTTCTGCAGGGTTATATGGGTCAGATTTTCAGAAAATGTACAATTGGTAGCTGTACACATTTAGTAAATTCTGCGAAATTAGGCTGCAATTTTGTCAATGCTAGGTAAATTCGAGTATATTCGGCATTGCATTAATTTTTGCAATCTGTTTGGTTAGGTTGAACTGTCTTTTAAAGTTGATTTCCGGCTGAAATTTGGGTTATTTGAGAAGATTGTTGAAGGTAAATTGTACATTTTCTGAAAATCTGACCCATATAGTCATTGTGGTAAAAAGGTGATTTTAACGTCTTGGGCCCGGTGTTATATTATTCACGACACCCAGTCTCTAACCCTGCCGCTCTCCGTGCCAAAGCCCAAGAATCTAATCTTTGGTCGCGTGGCCGTGCCATCTTAAATGCAAACTTAGCGCAGTCTGATTGAATTGCGAGAGAATGATGGTGCACGTATAGGCGTGGCTTAGACGCTACACCTCATGTTTAATTCATATTTCCCTTACACGTCCTGGCCAATCAAAATGCAGCGTGAGCGGCCACGTGGGCCATGTGATGTAGCTGTGTGTGTCAATTAAGTTCATAGCTAGGAGTGAAAGGGAAGGCATGGGGCTGTGTGTGTAGCAGAATGTAGTAGTGCGAACAGAGCACGGACAGAGAGACAGACATCAGGCCGCGCGCTGCAGAACAGAACAGAACAACTACCATCGCCACCGCCTCCGTTCGCCCCTCACTCTCTCTCCTTCACTGCTCGCCGCTACTACTAGTGCGACGCGACGATCGCTCGCTGCTGAGGCCTGTAGTAGTATAGTGGGAGAGTGAATGGAGTACTTAGTGGATACAAAGCAGACAGCATCGCCGGGCCTTGGTGCTGGTATTTACCGACTACAACAACTACTACAAGTACACACTGGAGGGGACATATACATATCAGTGATCCTTGCCTTCTGGTGAAGCAAGCCCGTGGAGGACTACTACCACTACTACCACTATTGTGCGCTTGGCTTTACATTCTTTACATCACTGGAGGAAGAAGAACAGGAGGAGTACTGGCGACACAGGGGAGCAATAACATACTGGAGGACTGGACAGTGGATGGGATAAAAGGGGGGACTTACTCGGACTAAGTAGACAGTGTACATACTGTGTGGATGTTACGCTTCAGTTGACATTTCTTCAGGATTAAGTTCAAGGGCCGCTGTAGGCTTTACTCCCTCATCAATACCCCCTTTTTGGACTAGCTGACCTGTGCTGGTCAATTGGCTCCTACTACTGGTTCCTCAATACCATTCCCTGTACTTCAGTGACCATTGGGTGACCAGTGGAAATGCACTGGACATTGGCTATAGTGGAGCTATACGAATTACCACCACCGAAAGGATAGAATATTGGTTTAGTATACAATAAGCAACTGACTTCTTCTCACCTATTTCCCTGTCATATGTGCATTGAATGAATACGGACTGGGAATACTACAGTATACATACTGGGATTTATATATATAATATATTGACTCTTCAGCAACCCTATATTAAATTACATCTCTTAGCATCACTCCTATACAGGAATATATAGGCATTCTTTGCATCACTAGTGAACTATATATAACATATATATAGCCCTTTAGAGAAGCCATCTGTGTATGGATTGATATACATATATCAAAGATGCCCTGAGAGCTGAGAGTTAAAAGAAGACTAGAAAGAACTAGAGAGACAGAGAGAGAGAGTCACAGTTGCCTTCTCTGACTCTGCCTCCTCCTTATAGTTTTATCCACAAGCACCCCAGCCACTACCACCACCAACTGCGCCTTTAGGTAGCTGCGTGGCAATAGAGAAACCTTGGGTAGGGCTCACTATGGTATTATCACAATCTTTAGGAGGAGCATGTGGCTAGGTCTAATTACACTAGGCCCATTCGTGTAATCTATCCATACAGATGCACCAAATAAGTGACTGAATGGATATAGACTTATTCTTACCATATATCTCCATTATCATTATTCATAAATATGATTTCCCATTGGGTTCTATGATCGAGGCAGAGCTAAGGATAACAACTGCTACCTCCGTCCCCATTGTTCATTAGCTTCCAAACTATCCTCCTCTGTTATTATTCGCCTCGTCTGGTGGTCTGCTGCTGAGCAATAGATTAATAATATTCCCTCCTCTGTATTCTATCTGGAGTGAGATAGATCGCCTACAGATGTACCATTATTCTTAGCAGTAGGACGGAGAGGGGGGAAGGAGTCGGAGAGCAGCGGTCGGTCAGGGGCCTTTCTCTCTTCATGCTATCACTCCTCTCTACAGTCAGTTAATCATAGACTTTGCTAGTGGACAGATAGACAGACACGCAAGAAGGAGGAAAAGTTCACCTTTCACCTGTTGTTTGGTTCCTGCGATCGGAACTAACCATCATCATGTATATCACCCAGCAAGGTAAATCATCGTCAGGGAGTAGAATGTGCCTGGGAAGTTTCTGTTGTACGATCGTAGCTGTATTGCTAGGCATAGGTATGGTGCCCTGTACACTAGCCGTAGATGAGGCAGCCTTTGTGGAGTATTTCACCTTTGAGGAAGAACCAGCTCATACGACTATAGGCACATTACCCATTGATGCCAAACTCACTGAATTGTATGACGCTGACGTTTTAGACAAGCTCGAGTACTCGTTCCTCAGCCAAGAGGGAGAAAACCAAAGGCATTTCTCGCTGGAGAAAAACACAGGCATTGTCCGGACTAGCGATGTGATCGACAGGGATAAAATCTGTCCACATCAGTTGTCATGTAATATCTGGCTGGACGTAGCTGTCCGGCCTGTCCAGTACTTCAGGGTGATCAAACTCAAGGTGGACATACTGGATGTAAATGACCACAAGCCGCAGTTTCCACAGAAAAGCATTACACTGACCATCCCTGAATCAGCGCTGGTGGGCACGGTGTATCCCTTGCCTACAGCCACCGATCCCGATAGTGCCAGTTTTGGCATCCAGAACTATGAACTTATCACACCAAGTAACAAGTTTGAGCTCAAGTCCACACGCAATAAAATAGATGGTTCGACCGATTTGAAATTGGTCCTCAAAAAGCATCTGGATCGGGAGAGGGCTGACAACCATGAGTTGAGGGTAATAGCCAGAGATGGGGGTAACCCATCGCTCACTGGATCAGTTCTTGTGAATATAACCGTAGAGGACATGAATGATAACGATCCTATATTCAAAAATGAAACCTACGAAGTGGCTGCGTTCGAAAACACTCGGCCTGGCTCCAGTATTACCAGGGTGAGAGCGACTGATGCTGATCTCGGTCTGAATGGGGACATTACGTATGGCTTTTCTGATAGCACTTACGCCAATTATGGTGACACTTTTGGAATTGATAACTCAACCGGTCGGATCTACCTCAAGCAGAGTTTGGACTACGAGAAGAAGTCGACTTATCTGATGACAGTGATTGCTAGAGATAAGGGGCCAGGGTCGCGGATGGGCCGAGCTAATGTGGTTGTACGAGTGCGAGATGACAATGACAATGTTCCAGAGATTAAAGTCAATTCTCTCACAGAATCAGGCATAGCTCAAGCTTCTGAAGCTGCCCCGCCCGAGACTTTCGTAGCTTTTGTCAGTGTGTCTGACTCCGATAGTGGTGATAATGGGTTGGTGAGCTGTTTTGTGAGCCACTCCCGCGACCATTTCAAATTGGAGCAGTTGTATACCACCCAATACAAACTCATCACCAACTCACACCTGGACCGAGAAGCTCACGACCGGTACCGAGTGACCATCACATGTCATGATCATGGCTCTCCCAAAAACACAGCCATCAAAAATGTCACCGTTATCATAAAAGATGAAAACGATCATGTCCCTGTTTTCGACAAGAAGGTCTATACTTCAGAGATCCTGGAGAATAACTACATTGGGGCTGCCATAACTAAGCTCAACGCCACGGATCTCGACACGGGCCACAATGGACAGGTTAGGTTCAAGGTGGAGCAGGACTGGGTTGGAATGATCCAAGTCCAGCCCATCACCGGCGAGGTGTCGGCAGGTGCTGTTTTTGACCGGGAACTCGTCCAGGAGATCAGTTTTACAGTCATTGCATACGACCTTGGCGAACCTTCGCTGTCAAGCACTGCATCAGTAATCGTTGGCATACAAGATGTGAATGATGAAAAACCTGAATTTAGTAGACACGGATACACATTCGGGGTGTTTGAGAATGAACCCGCTGGCACTCTGGTAGGCCAGGTGACTGCCATTGATAGGGATTCGGGTGTGAATAAGCTTTTCGAGTACAGCATCTTGGATGCAGATACCGACGCGACAAGGTGGTTCGCCATCAATCCCAAAACTGGAGTAATTACAACCAAAGTGGTGTTCGATTGGGAGTCAGTAACCACCTATACATTCAATGTAAAAGCAGCCAATACAGGTTACCCTGTAATGAGCAGTACAGCTTCTGTGGCTATATACATAGCTGACCGCAATGACAACCCTCCAATAGTAGATTTTCCCAATGCCACAAATAATACCATCCACGTCTCCAACATGGTCCCCGTGGGCAACATCGTAACGCGAATAGTTGCCCGCGACGCAGACGGAGGTGACAATAAAAAGTTAATCTTTTATCTAGTGGAAGGGAATAGAGACAATATCTTCCAGCTAGATTCTCAGTCAGGTGAACTGGCTGTAGGGACGAGTATGATGAGTATAACGTTTGAGACTTATAACTTAAAGGTTCTCATTAAAGATGGCGGACAGCCGCCGCAAAGGGCCACAGCCGAGCTGAGGGTTGTGGTTAATCACTCTATTGCCTATAATCTCAATGATGAGTCGCCGTCCATGTCGCGCGACCGCCTGACTATAATAATCGCCATTAGTTTAGCCTCTCTTATAGTCCTTCTCGTCATGTGCCTGGCTATCTGTGTGATCATTAAGAAAAGCAGACACGCCAGGAAACACTCAGGGAAATATTCGTGTCGGAATGAAACAGAGAGGATGCTCAGCATCATAGACGAGAAGGAGAAGGAGAAACAAAGACAGTACACTGAGACTGACACATTGCCCGTCAGATACCCTCACATAGGCGGGGGAGGCGATGAGGAGAAACAATTTTCTGAAGTGGAGAATACCTACACAAGCAGAGGTACGTTAAAGAAGCATATAGAAGCTGAGGAGGACAAACTAGACACTCGCTTCATCATATCTGTGTCTCCAACAAAGGGTTATGTAAAGGATAAATCACCTGTTCACCAGAAACCCGATCTCACAAGGGTAAGTATTGATATGGCTTTACGCCTTTTTCTATGCCCCATTCTTTCTCCTTGGGTTAATAGCTTCGTGCAACAATGCTGAAAGCCTAGGGTTAATCTAGATGGGTGAAAATGGCCACTGCCTTTGCTCCGATCGCCCTCTGCCTTCTGTTACCGCTCGCTTAATGGTAGTTGTGGAGGTTTGACTGACAGACCGGGCTGCTATGATTTTCCACTTTCTATTAAGGAAGGGTATCAACTTGCAGGGTGCTTTATGGTGGTTGGCAGAGTCGGGCAAGACGGCGCACAAAGCCGAGGGCCCCGAGCTCCGGGGGGAGAGGCAGGAGGTGGAGTGTTCATCCAGTCTGACAGAGTCTCTCTGTAATTACTGGGCAAAAAGTTACATTTGCTTCAAGTGGAGAGAGTTCTGATAGCCCCAGCACGAGCTGGGAGAGGTACAGAGCGAGAGAGAGGGAGGAAGGGAGGGAGAGGAGTGGGGAGAGAGATAGGCAGGGAGAAAGATAGGAGAGAAGGATGGGAGAGAGATAGAAAGAGGCTGGAGATAGAGGGAGACATAGGAGAGGGGAGAGAGATAGAGAGAGAGGGTGGAGAGAGAGGGTGAGAGATAGGAGAGAGTGGGAGAGAGAGGGGTTAGAAACGAACGAAGACATGGATTGAGGAGAGGAGAGAGAGAAGGAGAAATAGAGAGAAGAAGAGAGAGAGCTAGGGAAGGAGACAGAGGGATAATCAAGGAGAGCCGAGGGGGTGAGAAGGAGAGAAAGGGGAGGATGGAGAGAGAAGAGAGCGGTTAGAAAAAAAGAGAGAGAGAGGAAAGAGTGGGAGAGAAAGGAAAGAGTGGGAGAGAAAGGAAAGAGTGGGAGAGAAAGAGATGCAGACAGATTGAAGTACAGAGAAGGGTCAGATTTTCAAAAAATGTACAATTGGCAGCTGTATACATTGAGTAAATTCTGCTAAATTAGGCTGCAATTTGGCCAATATTAGGTAAATTCGAGTATATTCCCCATTGCATTGATTCTAGCAATCTGTTAGGTTAGGTTGAACTGTATTTTGAACTTCATTTTCGTCTGAAATTCGGGTTATTTGAAGAGTTTGGTGAAAGTGAATTGTACATTATCTGGTGACTTCACCCAGAAAGACAGAAGGCGCGGAGAAACCAGAAAGGCTCGCCAGACGGAGCCACCAGCCGGAAGTCATGCTGACAAGCAATTGAAACGCTCATGAATCGCTACCTATTAAGTTACAACTCTTCAGAGAGAAATTCAAAAAAGTGGCAAAATATTGAAAGAAGTGGGAGGAGGAGGAGCTGATGGAGGAGGGGAGAACGATAAGTGGGAGGGGGTGTTGAATTTGTAAGCAAAATGCACACGCAGAAACAGCTGCTTTGCTGGTAATTCCTTTCCCGGCGCATCATTGCCAACATCAGGACAGACTACAAATCTCATTAAGCCAGTTCTGATGTCACCAAGCAGCGAATTTTTACTCACTTTGAACCAAATGTAATGGCCCAGCACCGCAGTCACTTTCTCCACTTTGCCTAAGCAAATATTTCTAATCTTATTAACCCCTTGGAATGCCCTTTCAACATTAGAACTGCCTTTCCACGAGTAGGGACAACGAGAGAATTTGGCGGGCATTAACAAAGCCTACAGAGGCTAAAAGTCGTCTGCCTACATCGAACGCTGCCACTTTATTACTACCCACAAAAAAAAACATGGCAAAGTTTTCGCAAAACAAATTTGACACCGGTCTCGATCTTGTGCCACAAAAGCCCTGTCGAAACCAACACTGTGGCTATAGTGGATTGGTTAATTGCGATGTCTAGATAGCGGAACCCTGTTAATAAGGTAGATTTGTATCGAGTTCGAAATGAAAACAGCCTAAGGCTTATTTTCTGCGGGACTAACTCGAGCCTTACGTCTTCTGCGCTCCCTCCCCTGGTCTCCCATTTCCCATGATCTTTGACCTGTAATAATGCCCCTATCCCCGGGCCACTCGATGGGGAGGCCGGCCGCGTTGTCTTCAGGCCGGCCAGTGTCAAGTGGCTTACCGGCAAAGACCCAAGGGCGGTCTTACCACTGGAAATAGGATAGCTTTTCCTTGCAAAATGCCACCTAGGTGGACAATCAGCAGAGTGCAGACATCTGTACCTCCAAGTCACGTCTTTCAGTTAGCTTTTCCTGATCGAGGTTGGCTTTTTTGCTTAGTCATCCTGGAGTATTTATTACCTCTGGAGCTCAATGCTCCGACGTTCAGGGACTACAATGGTGCGGTGAAAATCTTGCTAAAGTGGAGAGTAGACATATTGATGGTTTGAGATAGATGTCTTAGACCTCTTCACTTCCTTCTAGATTTCCCTCAAGATATACGTTATATTGTCCAGTTCCTTTTTTTTGTTCTTCTCAAAGAAGAAGATTTAAAAGTTCTGGGGGAAAGTTCACTGAAACTTGGCATAATCGGTCGTGTGAGGTATTGGATTGGGTCCAGAGAGAGATAGGGGTAAAGGGTGGGAGGAAGGGGGAGAGAATAGAGGGAGGGAAGAGAGAGGCAGGGAGGGAGGGAGAGGAAGAGAGAGAAGAGAGGGAGGGGGAAGGGAGGAAAGGAGAGACAAGAGAGGGAGGGGGAGGGAGAGGGAAGAGAGAGGGGGAGTGAGAGAATGGAGGGAAAGGGAAGAAGGGAGAGGGAGAGAGAGGGGAAGAGAAGGAAGAGAGAGAATGAGAGGGTGGAAGGAAGGGAAAGAGGGGGGGGGAGGGAAAGAAAGAGAGGAAGAGAGAGAGAGAGAGTGAGGGAAGAAGAGAGAAAAGCAAGAGAGAAAGATAGAAAGAAAGGGGAAGAGGGAGGGCTGAAGAAGAAAATGTGGCAAATAAAAAGGCATATCCTCCCTTCTTTAATATGTATCGGCTTGATTATTTTTTTATATAAATTCTATTGATGAAAGTTTCACATACGTGATAATTCTCATTTGCCAAGTGCAAAACATAATCAATTGGTTTTACATCATTACATTTTAACTTTTAATTTGATTTACATCCAGACATTCTACGCTATAACTAACACAATCAATGTACTTCATATATACTAATATACTTTCATTTAACAGTCCGATTGGTTTCGGTTTCTATACCACTATCATCATATAATATTTAAGCTTTAATACATCGATGGTTCATGCAACAGCGATATTCTAACACCAATAATCAGATTAATGACTAAAACCAAAACATCAAGCCGCTGCCCCTCTCCTGGGTAAAAAAATCCTGTATTTGTTCTCACAAAAAGACAGACACATCTTTGAAGTTGTCCCACTCCCGGTACATTTGTATGCTTTCTGAATACTCTGATGCAGGATAAAAAAAATAGAAATTCCCCCCGCACGTTGAGTCGCGTCAGATGACTCTTTCCTTTGAAGAACACACACAAAAAGTGTCTTTGATTCAGGACGCAAAGGAGGGATAAATTTAGCTCCATCTTTTTCTACTTAGTGGTTAGGGGTGTATCCGCGATGACCATTGCCAGAAGGTATGGTCTTAAACGTAATGAGTTTTCTGCAATACTAGATCATCTGTATAGGTGCTATTCCATTAAACTTAAAACAACTATTTGGGTGGTCTTCTATAGTGGGGATAAACCGTTTAGTCATGATCATGATGTTCTAGTAAATCAAGGAGATATGATATGGGAATATGATATGAAATTAATTTTCTAATTGGCGAGGCACTAAATCGTATCAAACAGTACAGTTATGATGATTATAACGAATTAGAAGAAATAGAAGAACGTTAAGATGGAATTATTGGAATGCCAGTGAAAAAATATAAGAGACATTATGCGAATGAAAGTTTTAAATACTGAGGACAATATGGGTCAGATCATAGGCGAAAGTTCCTCTTTCTCTAAGGTCAAATTGTCAGAAGATGTACAATTGGCAGCTCCATACACATTTAGTGAATCTTACTAAATTGGACTGAAAAATGACCAATTGGCCTACTAGGTATATCTGAATATATTTGGTATTGTGTTGATTCAAACAATATGTTCGGTTACGTTGAACTGTATTTTGAACCCCATTTCTGTGTAAATGTGAGATATTTGAGAGCTTCGCCCTTATATAAATACAAGTAGAGAAAATACAGGGCACCTGGTGAAATATGAAGAACCAAAATGAAGGATAACTGCCTATAACACCTGGCCATCCGTCATCATTCTATGGGTCAGATTTTCAGAAAATGTACAATTGGCAGCTCTACACATTTAGGAAATTCTCCTAAATTAGCCTGAAAAATGATGAACCGTGGGTATATCTGAGTATATTTGGTATTGCGTTGATTTAAAGTATCAGTTCTGTTATGTTAAACTGCATTTTGAAGCTTATTTTTGTCTTAAATGTGGGTTATTTGAGAGGATTGGTGAAGGCGAATTGTACATTTTCTGAAAATCTGACCCGTATACCAGCTACAGTGTTGGCAGCAGGTGACCACTTGACTCTGCTGCCCTGTCAGCACTGATATACACTACCATAAATCATACCACCCACTACTAGTCAGTGATAATAATTTAATAAATTAATGAATATCACAACAGGGTATGTTTATAGTGTATTCGGGGTAGCTCAGGGTATAACAAAACATACTCAGAGGGTGCAGCGACTGTGGGACATTTGGTTAATTTGATATATGAATATGGTTGAAAGGACACTTTAAAACACTTAAAAACGTGAAATAATGTAAACAAGACGATTTATTAAATGCTAAAGATGGATTTAATATGAATAGTGCATCATATTTAAAGTCTAAAGGTCATAAGAGTATAGTGAATGTAAAGAGCAGTCTAGGCCCAAAGATGAGAGAATCCCTTCAAACTGAGGGAAAGCCTTTCGCCTCAAACCGCAAAATGTCAGTACAATCCCATTAGAAAGCATAGTCCTTGGCCAGGAAACCGATTGGCGAAGTAGGCGTCCAATCACTGACATACCACTATTATCTAATCTGAGGGTTTGGGCCTGGAGTGAGATGAAAGGAGAAGGATTGATTGAAGAGAATAAAAAAGATACCTGTATATCCATCACACCTGTCCAGTGGTCATCATTTGTATACCAGCTTTAATGTTGGCAGGTGACCATTTGACTCCTGGTCAACACTGATGGACATTTACCATGAATACCTCCACCACCGGTCAGTGATCTCACCTCCTCCACAGCCCACCACTACTGCCACCACTATAGGGGTCAGATTTTCAGAAATGTACAATTGGCAGATCTACATATAAATTTAGTAAATTCTGCTAAACTTGAGTGAAAAATTGTCAAAACTAGGTATATCTGAATATATTTGGTATTGCCTTGATTTAAACAATCTATTTGGTTGTGTTAAACTGAATTTTGAACAGAATTATTGTCTTAAATTTGTGTTATTTGAAAGGATTGCTGAAGACAAATCTACATTTACTGAAAATCTGACCCATAGGCTAGTCAATACTACTACCATAGTACCAGCAGAATAGTGGCAGTAGTACCAGTTGTACCTTTCAATCAACCTTTCACTCCGAATACCAACCTACACCATTCAACACTTACCCCCCACCTCAGCCACCCACCCACCCACCCACCCCCACTGTCCAACCAACAAGCTGGCGCCGAAAGGCGATATTTTCTATACACAAACGTCGACCTGGCCAGTCGAGCAATCCATGCCACTTCTCTCCCATGTTAGCTCTTCTCAGCTCGAGAGATTCCATACAAAATAATGTTTACTTTCGCCGACCACTGCTTGTTGGCTATTGTCAACGGCTAGCACCACCTTACTAGATTTCACAAAAACGTGTAAAGGGATATATTTATATGCTCGGGCTAAATCTACCCTTATCTTGTTGCATTCATTTATTGACATTATAACCGATCAATCAAACCGGGTTCTTAAAAATTTCAAGGGCCGTTGAAATATTTATGCCCAATTTTTGTTCTCCCTCCTGCCGCGTATGAACATAGATAGTTCCATTGACTTATCTTTCACCTATATATGGGTCAGATTTTCAAAAATTGTACAATCGGCAGATCACATTTAGCAAATGTTGCTAAATTAGACAGAAGAATAGGCAATACTCGGTATAAGTGAATATATTTGATAATGCCTTAATTCAAACAATCTGTTGGGATATGTTGAACCAAATTTCAACATTATTTTTGTCTTAAATTTTAGTTATTTGCGATGATTGAAGAAAGTGAATTGTACACTTTCTGACGATTTCACCCATTATATACATATATACCTACCGCGATTGAAAGAGGGAAATTATTTATGAGTTTCAGCGAGCATTGGAAAAGATTCACTCAATCGTCTGACAGTTCCCACGTTGACATGCGTCATCATGTATATTTCAGCTGGTTTAAAATGGAGATGTGTCGATTACTGGCCCGCATGTGTGTAACACAGTCGATACGGGACCATTATATCCTCGTATAAAAACCCACACTTAGAGAATAAGCTGGGGTTGTAATACAACCATTATTCATACCACAGAGATTAGGTCTTCTCACATCATGGGTCAGATTTTCAGAAAATGTACAATTCGCCTTCACCAATCCTCTCAAATAACCCACATTTGAGACAAAAATGAGCTTCAAAATGCAGTTTAACATAGCAGAACTGATACTTTAAATCAATGCGATACCAAATATACTCAGATATACCCGGTATTCTTCATTTTTCAGCCTAATTTAGGAGAATTTCCTTAATGTGTAGAGCTGCCAATTGTACATTTTCTGAAAATCTGAACCATATGATGACGACGATCTAAATTGATTCGTTTGGTGGTTACATTATATAAAGGCCAGAACTTCAGAAAATGTACAATCGGCAGTTCTACACATCTATCAAATTCTGTTAAATTAGAGTGAAAATTGATAAATACTAGGTATATCTGAGTATATTCTGTATTGTATTCATTCAATAAACGTGTCTGGTTACGTTGAACTGTATTTTGAACCAGATTTCCGTCTTGAATTTGGGTTATTGGAGAGGATTGGTGAAGGCCAATTGTACAGTTTCTGATGACTTGACCCATATGTGATGGGTTACATAATAATGTAAGTCACAGGTCGCAAAATTGATATTTTTCAAAGTGTTTTATTCACAAAATCTCGCCGTAGGAATGTTCTCATGTATGGGGTGTCTAGCGCCTTCGATCCTATTATATAGATCTATGTACCATATTTCAAGACAGTGTATTAGATATACTTGCGTTTCTAAGGTCATCTTACGGAGTATATTAAGCCACTAGTCATTACCCACCCGTAAATATCGCTAAAACGATCTTCAAACGTAACAAAACAAACATAAAATATACAAATACATTTTAGATATCCTTAAAGTTCACATAATTGGAATCCACTTAGTCTCATCTTTTAAAATATCATCTCAAAATACTTTATTTTTTTACGTATTTTCTGTAACACATCACATATAACTTGGCTTTATGCGTCTTCACAACTGGTCAATGCAAAGGTTCGCACATTCCAACTGTTTATCCAATTTAGGCGACAGATGTGGTTAGACCTTAGCAGGCTTTAAGCCCACCTGTCCATACAGTGACCAAACATTTGCTTTAATTCCTTGTTAAAGCTGGTCTCCCATTACGCCTAATGTAGTATGGCATTGTAGTATAGCACAATGTAATTATCCACGGTTGTAAGCAATATGCCCAAAAGAGCAAGAAATAGGGATAGAGACAAATAGAGGAATAGAACGGCAGTTGCAGAAATATTGGCGATGAATAGAAAGAACAATGCTAGAGAGACAATAGTGAAAAAGGCAAAGAAGATGTTTCAAAAGAGAAAAATAGACAAGGGTCTGGTTTTCAGAAAATGTACAATTCAACTTCGCCAATCTTCTCAAATAGCCCAATTTCCAGACGAAAATAAAGTTAAAAAGACAGTTCAACCTAGCCATTAGATTGTTAGAGTCAATGCAATGCCAAATATACTCGAATTTACCTAGTATTGCAGCTTGATTTAGCAGAATTTACTAAAGGTGTACAGCTGCCAATTGTACATTTTCTGAAAATCTCACCCAGAAAGAGAGAGTTAGAGAGAAAGCAATGAAGAGAGAAAGAAAGAAAGAAAGAGAGAAAGAAAGAAAAAAAGAAGGAAAGAGAGAAAGAGACAGAGATCTCAGAGATGGAGCAAAGCGAGAGGTAGAAAGCGAGAGAAAGGAGAGAGAGAGAGATTTTTAAAGGAGGGAAAGAGGAAGGCTCAGAGAGAAGTTAAAACATGAAAGAAACAAACCACTTCTGTACCATAGACTTCCACTCTAAGGACAAGCAAATACCACGTACTGCATACATGACAGGTGCAGGGCTCCAATCTAAAATATTTTCATTTAAAACATACAAACCTTCCCCTTTGAGATGGTGTTTAAGTCTTAATCGGTCACTGAACCTAACTTTGCAATCTATATCTATAGATCTATATATTGTGAATAAGATACTTAGAAAAATATCAATTTTGCCACTTGTGATTCATTTTCCGGAACACATCACATTTAACTTTTAAAACACAACTCACGTTGTCCCGATTTCTCTGATGAAACCTGACCTTTACCTTAATATGAAAGAGATCATATAAGCTGATTCAATAAGGCGTATGGAAGAGCCAGATTAAATTTGGCAACCTGGGAAATTGCATTATATTGAATATCATTGGCAGCTCTCGCATAATAAATTACCTTTTGTATTACATAATAGGCAGAATAGGAGGACTCTTCTTTCATGAGTTGATACTGATATGTGATACAGGTACCTGCACAGATTTATAAATATATACTATGATATTGCATTCATATTGCATAGTGAAACCTACACTCGTGAACACCTTGCCCATATCGCTGACAGTTGGTTATAAGAGTAGTCCCTTTATTGTATAGGTATTTATTGTATAGTGACCCCTCGTCATACCGAATACCTCAACATTGTGAACAATTGAAACCCATTACAAAAAACGTTCGTAATATGATGGATTATATGAGTAATGGAATGTGGTGGGAAGGGAGATAAAAGAAATCAAATTTTAGCTATTAGTAAAAAATTCTTGAAATCATATTTGGTGCTTAAGAGACTCCATACTCCGAATCACATGTAAACTTAGAAGACACGACTTATGGCGAATGTTTGTGCCATAGTCTGCTCGTTCTATCGCGTCTTATTATATTTATGCATATGTACATTAAGAAAACGTACAATTGACAGCTGTACACATTGAGTAAATTCTGCTAAATTAGGCTGCAATTTGGCCAATACTAGGTAAATTTGAGTATATTCGGCATTGCATTGATTCTATCAATCTGTTTGGTTAGGTTGAACTGTATTTTGAACTTTATTTTCGTCTGAAATTTGGGTTATTTCAGAGAATTTGGGAAAATGAATTGTACATTTTCTGAAAATCTAACCCATACGACAGAATTCCCCCTCCCCCCTTCCTCTCATTCTCTATGTGTCTCTCTCACGGTCTATGTTGTATTCCGAGTAAATGTGTCCTCACTCGCTCTTTTTCTTCTATATATATGCCAACTACTGTCTCACATACAATATGCCTATCTTGTTTCAAATCCGTTCTGTATTAGATTCCAGGATCATTATATATGATGCTTTCCTCAGTCCCACCCTAAACGACCTTCTTCTTGACATACCTTTCCTTCACCTGTCCCCAATATCTCTCTCTTTCTCTCTCTCTTTCTCTTTCTCTTTCTCTCTCCCTCTTTCTCTCTCCCTCTTTCTCTCTCTCCCGCCCTCGCTCCCTCTTTCCCTCTCTCTCCCTCTCTCTCCCTCTCTCTCTCTCCCCCTCTCCCTTTCTCTCCTCTCTCTCTTTCTCTCTCTACCTCTCCCCCTCTCTCCTCTCCCTCTCTCCTCTCTCTCTCCTCTCCCTCTCTCCTCTCTCTCGTTCTCTCTCTTTCTCTCTCCCTCTCTCCCTCTTTCCCCCTCTTCCTCCTCACTCTCTTTCTGTCTCTCATTCTCTCTTGCTTTCTCCCCCTCCTTCCTCCTCCTCCTTCCTCCTCCTTGACTTTTATCCACGTCCTCACTCATTCCTTTCCTCCACATTAACATTCACTTACTGTCTCCTTGTCTCCTTAATCAACTTTACCCCGGATCATCCATCCATTAAATACAACAATCATTGGGTCAGATTCTCAGAAAATGTACAATTCGCCTTCAGCAATCCTCTCAAATAACCCAAATTTAAGACAATAATGATGTTCAAAATTCAGTGTAACACAACCAAACAGATTGTTTGAATCAAGGCAATACCAAATATACTCAGATTTACCTAGTTTTGACCATTCTTCAGTCTAATTCAGCAGAACTTACTAAATATGTAGATCTGCCAATTGTACATTTTCTGAAAATCTGACCCCATTACAATTCAACAAAAATAAAACCAGTCATGAAAGTTATCCAAATAACACAACCTGCATGGGAACATCTCCCTCCTTATTTTTGTTTTTATTTTTGTGCAAAACGACTTCATTACCACCAAACTTGGACATTATTTTAACCAGGTTACATCGAGCCCACTCCTCATTTCGTACCACTCAAAAACTCAAATTTACCATAGGCCTTTATTAACTCTAAAATGAATGGTTTTTCATCATCGGTCTGTAGTGAGGAGGAACGTTGGTATCAAGTACCTGCCACAAAAATTGGTACTTTACATATATATAACCTTGCTGAGTAACTTCATCATCTTCGCATTTTCATTTTCTATACCCTCTCGTTAGTCTCATTTTCTCCTGCTACATAGAGCCTTGACAAGATGTAATCCAATAAGCATAATAACCGGAGAGGTAATGTCAGAAACAGTTTATACCATGAAGCAACGTGTGCAGCGATGCTTCAAGCTTAAAATTACTTCTAAATTGAAAAGTACCCAATTAGCTACTTGATATATATAGTATAATGAGGGAGTGAGCAATGTAAGAACAATTTCATACCTTCCCACTGCTGTCATATGTTCAGTAATTTAATTTGAACTAGGTGATGGGATGTGAGGGGGTGGGGAGTGTATGGGTAACAGAATGTTGGATATCGTGTACCTATTATGTACGTACAGGGAATGGGATAATTACAGAAATGTCAAACCTTCGCGGATGGTTTCCTTTGACATAGTAGATACAATAATTTCTTTTGTATCATTCGTATTTTATTCCTACATGGGTCAGATTTTCAGAAAATGTACAATAAGCAGCTCTACACATTTAGGAAATTCTCCTAAATTAGGCTGAAAAATGATGAATACCGGGTATATCTGCATGGGTATATTTGGCATCGCGTTGATTTAAAGTGTCAGTTCTGTTATGTTAAACTGCATTTTGAAGCTCATTTTTGTCTTAAATGTGGGTTATTTGAGAGCATTGGTGAAGGCGAATTGTACATTTTCTGAAAATCTGTGCAGAACTATGAGGTATATGGACTGAGACGAGGAAATAAGACGAATGAGAAGAGTTAGAGAGATAAAGATAGTACACAGAGGTAGCATAGGGAAGACAATGTTGATTGTAAAGTGGGAGTAAATAGCTAGAAGCAGTTAATATGTGAGAGTACAAAGGCATAAAGGGGTACGACTAAATAGGACGGGAAGTGAGGCAATAGGCTTAAGACAGACGGGGGCAAGAGGTCGAGAGGCAATGCAGATGTGAGGAGTAGAGTAAGAGATTTATTTATTTAGAGAGGAAGGGGACATAAAGGAGAGAGAGGGGAGAGGGGGAGGGAGGAGGGAGGAAGAGGGGAGAGAGGCATGAGAGAGAGAGAGGAGAGAGAGGAAGGAGAGGAGAGAGAAAGGAGAGAGATAGGGAGGAGAGAGGAGGAAGAGAGTGAGGAGAGAGAGAGAGAGAGGAGAGGGAGGAGAGAGGACGGAGAGAGAGGACGGAGAGAGAGAGAGTGAAGAGAGAGAAAGACAGAGAAAGAGAGAGAGAAAGAGAGAGAGGGAGAGAGAGAAGGAGACGAAAGAGTTCAGAAAATATAAACTAGGGACAAAAGGGCGGAGAGTGCACTGAGGGGTGGTTAAGGCTATCAATTCTACCTAGGCCAAACACACTTAAATTAATCATAAATATTAATCTTGAAGACCATTACTAACATAACGAACAATCCAATTATTCCCAGATAATACATAGTACCGACATACCGTATAAACACCAATAAAACAACTTTTACATTGATACAAAGCCGTTCAGTATTTAATGCTAGATCAACGGCAAGTCGCACACTCACACACCCCACATTATGGGTCAGACTTTCAGAAAATGTACAATTGGCAGCTCTATACTTAGTCATTTCTGCTGAATTCTGCTAAAAAAAATATACATTTTGGGTATATCTGAGTATATTTGATATCGCATTGATTTAAAGTATCAGTTCTGTTATATTAAACAACCTTTTGATGCTCATTTCTGTCTGAAATGTGGACTATTTGAGAGGATTGGTGAAGGCGAATTGTACATTTTCTGAAATTCTAACCCATTATATGAAATACTTCCAGATGATCCGCTTCACTGGAGTATTGGAGAACATCATGTTGAGCCGATAGCAATGAATATATAAAGCGGGCAGGGATGGGTGGCGGAACGCTGATCCTTCCATTCACAAGTGGAAATGGAGAGACTGGAATGTTATTTACTCTGCTTCAATACATTGGGCCTACACGGGGGCGGCCGGTACTTGTTGAATTAGTAACTACACCGATCACAGGTGGCGTGGGTGGGCGGGCGGGCGTTTGAGGGGCGTTGGGGGGGGGGGAGAGTGGGGGGAGGGGGTTAGGTATGAGGAGGAGGAGGCTGAGGAGGAGGGGAAAGGGGGATTATTCTCTATTGCCAGTTCTGGGTACAAAATGGTAGGTGTTTGGCGCGATGCATATTTTATGTTTAGAAACTAGCGGTCTTGTCCCCTTGGCGTTGGAGCGGTCTGATCCGATAAATTTCAAAGGCCCCCCCCCTAAGGTATAACTTGGCCCCCTTGCTGCCTGTATAGACGGGCAGGCGTGGAATGGTATGGACCGGGTGTTTTACAGAAGTTGTATACATGTTTGATGCAATGGGTGGTATTGTTGGATTCAATTAATCCCCCTTTACCAATGAAATGCACCATTTCTCTTACTTCGCTCCTCCTCCTCCTCCTCCTGCTTTTCCTCCTCCTCCTCCTCCTCTTCCTTCTCCTCCTCCTCCTCCTCCTTCTCCTTCTCCTCCTCCTCCTCCTCATTCTCCTTCTTCTCCTGCTTTTCCTCCTTCTCCTCCTCCTTCTCCTTCTCCTCCTTCTCCTCCTTCTCCTCCTCCTTCTCCTCCTCCTTCTCCTGCTTTTCCTCCTGTTCCTACGTCAAAATGTATTCATCTTGGTCTTGCTCTTACTTTTTCTAGACAGTCTAGGCCCAAAGATGAGAGAGTCCCTCGAAACGGAGGGATAGCCTCTCGCCCCAAACCGCAAGGTGCCATTATAATTCCAATAAGACCGCACAATATCATTATAATCCCATTACTAGAACACCTTGTCATAGGCCAAGGAACTGATTAGCGAAGTAGGCGTCCAATCACTGAGATACCATTCATTCTTATCTCATCTGAGGGTTTGGGCCTGAACTGTAGACGCCATCAACCTCCTTTCCTTACTGCTCCTTACTACTCTTTACTTAAAATGTTCCTTCCTTAGCTACCTTTCCTTGCTAAACAGCATGTAAGGAAGATTAAGGGAAGGAATTTGCTATACATACGCCATGTTTGTCATCTTCTCAGGCCTTCTTCTTTACCTCCTCATATAAAAGGTCTTTTTATACATACTGAGCTATATGTTGGGGAATTGCATTGTTAAACGTGATAAATTCCGCCTTCTCTGTCACCAATTGTTCCCTCTCCATTCACTATTTTCTTACTCGTTCCATCTTTTGTAGTATTCCTAACAGAAAGGTGGTCCATATGTTATGCAATCAATTCTAAAGCTTCACACTGGAATCCCCATTTAAGAAAACGAACTAGGAATCGTGAATCAGGAATTCACAGGCGTTTTATAGGAGCCAAAGAACTAGGGTCAGTCTAGACCCAACGTTGAGAGAGTCCCTTCAAACGGAGGGAAAGCCTCTTGCCTCAAACCAAAATGAATGACATTATACTCCCATAAGACCGCCTATTCCTAGGCCAGGAAACCGATTGGAGAAGTAGGCGTCCAATAACTAACATACCGTTCTTATCTCATCTGAGGTTTTGAACCTAGATTGTATTCCTTCCACACGATATTGAGCCCCAGTACGAACGAACACTAGGGTCAGAAATTCAGAAAATGTACAATTCGCCTTCACCAATCCTCTCAAATAATGTGCTTCAAAATGCAGTTTAACATAACAGAACTGATACTTTATATCAATGCGACACCAAATATACTCAGATATACCCCAAATTTATCAATTTTTTTTTCAGTCTAATTTAGCAGAATTTACTAAATGTGTAGAGCTGCCAATTGTACATTTTCTGAAAATCTGACCCACGGTAACCCTCCATAGAGAACAAGAAGGATTCGGCGTTAGATGTAGCGATATTGTCTGCGACACTACAGTAATCTACATTCGCCAATACTATCTTCTTGCATGACTCCATCGCTTTATTTTGCCTGGTAATTCCCACCTCTGAACCAACGTAACACATCTTTTTATTGAGAAAGAAAATGCTTCTTCTGTTTTTATATAATCTGTCTAGCCTTTACAGAAGTTAACAAGCGAGACTGAGTGTAGAATTAGATTAAATCCCCTTCAACCAGTTCTGTACCCCACAGGTGTGTTCCTTTCACTCTCTATTTCTAATTATTCTCCCCCGCCCCAACCAGCACCACCCACCACCACCACCCACACACCACACACATCACACACATCTCCATATAAGGGTCAAATTTTCAGAAAGTGTACAATTCGCCTTCACAAATCCTCTCAAATAACCCACATTTAAGACAAAAATCAGCTTCAAAATGCAGTTTAACATAACAGAACTGATACTTTAATCAATGAGATACAGACTATACTCAAATATACCCAGTATTCATCATTTATCAGCCTAATTTAGTTGAATTTCCTAAATGTGTGGAGCTACCAATTGTCCATTTTCTGATGATCTGATTCATCTACCCCTTTGGACCTTGTGAGGAAACAAAGGCGTTTGTTAATCTGTTTTGTCTGGTATTATGAAAGTTCACAGAATGGATTATAGAATTGAAACAATCCTTTATTCACAGTAACCCCAAGCCTCACTTGTGTATACATGGGTCAGATTTTCAGCAAAATGTACAATTCAACTTCGCCAATTTTCTCAAATAACCCCAACTTCAGACGAAAATTAATTTCAAAATACAGTTCAACCTAGCCAAACGGATTGCTAGAATCAATGTAATGCCGAATATATTCGAATTTATCAAGTATTGACCAAATTGCAGCCTATAATTTAACAGAGTTTACTAAATGTGTACAGCTGCCAATTGTACACTTTCTGAAAATCTGACCCATTATATATGTATAGGCCCATCCACCCTACCCTGCCCTTCTCCTTAAGTTACCGAACCACTCCATTCCTACACTAATTCTACCTCCCTCCCTCCCGTTCACTCGTTACTCACAGTCTAAGTAAATGCCTTGGGGATTTTTCTTCACATTGACTTGTCCAACAAAATTCACAAGTTGGATTGTTCAATTGGGGTAATCCTTCTTCAAGAAAGACAACCCCCCACCTCTCCCACAACACCAACCCACCCACCTTCACTCTCTGCTCGTGGGTCAGATTTTGCAGAAAATGCCCTATCTACAGTTCTACACATCTATCAAATTCTGCTAAATTAGAGTGAGAATTGATAAACACTGAGTTTATTCTGTATTGTATCCATTCAATACATCTGTCTGGTTATGTTGAACTGAATTTTGAACCTGATTTTTGTATTAAATTTGGGTTATTTGAGAGGATTGGTGAAGGCAAATTGTACATTTTCTGAAAATCTTACCCTTCACTCTCTGCTGTTTCTCCGTCCAAGCTCCCTCCCCTGCTGGTTCCATCTCCTCCGCCTAATTTCTCCGTAAGCTAGCAAACAGTCCACTCCCCCATACCAAACACTGCTACTACCAGTCCCTCCTCCCTCTTTATTCACCCTATAGAAAAATGTCAGAGGTTTTTTAATTGCAATTAATTGGCTGCCAACTAGTGGTGTAGTCGAGCCATAAGTAGCGATAGGAGGAGGAGGGTCGCCTCCCCGCCGCATCGCCATGTTAATGAGTTCGCTTTCACTCCCTCTCTTCATGCTTCCAGTAATTAAGACTCTTAAAAGATTGCCAACTAATGATCAATGCTCCTTTAGAAATCAACATGTTGCCAGTTCATTATCGACAGCTGCTTGTTGTAGGAAGAAGAGAAAAAGAAATTAAATTCGAGTGCAAATATTCAAACAAAGGATCTGAAATGGATCCGGCCACAACATCCAAACAAAATCCGAACAAAATATAGATTTGGAATTGAGATGTTGTGGGTATTGGGATGTTACATGGTGGCATCGTGTCTGACTTGGGTGGACTTGTTCGTAAATCTCTGTACACATGAGTGCTATGGTGGTGGTGGTGGTGGTGTTCGAGTTACTAAGCTGTAATTAGTCAATTTTTCTGAAAATGTAGAATTGGCAGCTCTACACATTTAAGAAATTCGGCCAAATTAGACAGAAAAATGATGAATACCAGGTATATCTGAGTATATTTGGTGTCGCATTGATTCAAAATATCAGTTATGTTATGTTAAGCTGCATTTTGAATCTCATTTTTGTCTTAAAAGTGGGTTATTTGAGAAGATTGGTGAAGGTGAATTGTACATTTTCTGAAGATCTGACCCATATATGCCAGACATTAATTTGATATAGTACAGGCTTGCTGCGATATGAAAACCGACCTTGTTTAGATTGGGAGAACATCATAAAACCGGGCCATGGGTATAATTAAAGCACTCATGTTTTAACATTAATTGCATGTTATAATTATGCGTTAATTCCCATGCTAGCGGGTGGAATAGACATTCGTGACATAAATTGTTGAAATTATCGTGATACGCATCATGCCTATTTCACTGCGATGATTGCAATGTACAGAATTACATGTAGTAGTGTTGATCTGAAATAACTGTCCATTTCCATTGAATCGCTACCAACCGTCTAAATCAGGGTGAAGTTGTCAGCTAATGTACAATTCAACTTCACCAATCTTCTCAAATAACCCACATTTCTGACGAGAATAACGTTCAAAATACAGTTCAACCTAACCTAACACATTGCTAGAATCAATGCAATGCCGAATATACTCTAATTTACCAAATATTGACCAAATTGTAGCCTAATTTAGCAGCATTTACTTAATGTACAGCTGCCAATTGTACATTTTCTGAAAATCTGACCCATCATAACATAACAAAGCGAAATGAATTCATATTGTCAAATGTTAATTTGCATCGGTAACCTATAGGCCCAGCATAGGCAATAATAGCCGATCTGCAATCTGGGAAAAGTCTGATATTTACAATACACAAAGAGATGAACTGTTTTTGTGGGTGGCTTATTTATTTCGGTCGCCGAATGGAAACTTATAAGAGCTTCATTATGAAATATTTGTAAACCGTCGCACAAGGGGCGTAACGAGCATGAAAAATGCAGGGTTTCACTGCGTAGTCATGAATGATGTCGCGATTGCCTGTGAAATCAATCACCGACATGTACATAAATCATGTAAAATATTGATTACTTGGTTTCATCGTGCAAAAGCTTTTGTTGTTTGTTTTCAACAGTTGTTCCAGTTTCGCAGGCGTAAGCTTCTGTTTGCTGAATGTAAATCCAAGGGATTTGCTGCTGCTGCGGCAATATCCAGTCCGTTTTATAATGCAGTTATGGGTGGTCATGGATGTTTGACTTCTCGGAATGAAGTCTAGGCCCAAATTTGAGAGAGTCCCTTCAAATGGAGGGAGGGAAAGCCTCTCGCCTCAAATTGCAAAGTGGTATTATGATTCAATTAAGACCGCAAAATGCCATTATATTTCCATTAGAACGCCTTGTCATAGGTCAAGGACTTCTCGGAATCAGTCTAGGTCCAAAGTTGAGAGTGTCTCTTCAAATGGAGGGACGGATAGCCTCTCGCCTCAAACCACAAAGTGCCATTATAATTCCATTAAGACCGCAAAATGTCATTATATTCCCATTAAAACGTGGAGTCTTTGACCAGGAAACCGATTAACGAAGTAGGCGTCTAATCACTGACATACCATCCTTAGCTGATTTGAGGGTTCGGACCTGGACTGGAGTGATGTCTATACATGTCCCTATGAGGTTAGAAGTTTCCCCACTCACCATTAAATGTTAACATAGATACGAGGGTCGTGAAACATCTCCTATATTTTAGTCAGATTTTCAGAAAATGTACAATTGGCAGATCTACATATTTAGTAAATTCTGCTAAATAAGACTGAAGAATGGTCAGAACTAGGTATATCTGAGTATATTTCGTATTGCCATGATTCAAATAATCTGTTTGGTTGTGTTAAACTGAATTTCGAATCATTATTTTCTTAAATGTGTGTTATTTGAAAGGATTGCTGAAGACAAATTGTACATTTTCTGAAAATCTGACCAATTTATACTAGAATATTCCATCTGTTATCATAATAAATATAATAATCCGAACTAGGTGCTTTCAAAGATAGCAAAGAGTTTAACTTTTTTAGTACTTTTTTAAAGGAACATGATGGATTTGATTGTACCTAATGTTAAATCTAATTCTTTGTATAGATCCCTATTATTCAAATTTAACCAACATTTGTCCTGATTTAAAAATAATCTAGTGACATTAAAATGACAATAGGCTTTTTAACCATTAGGTCAGCATATATTGAAACATTCTCGACCCCTCATACCTTTGAGATAATGTTTAATAAAACATATTTATGCTTGTGCTTTGAAATCTCCCATCGGCAAAACATTTAATACAATGGGATAACATTTAATAATTGATTCTATATTGACTCGGCGCAAATTTTATGTGATCATAAATCAGTTCATGCTCAAATAGCAGCCTTCAAAAAGTACAATTTTGTAAAGAAGATTGATGGTCATTAGCTCCTTTTAGAGTTGATGTCACTCGCTTGTCACTTATAGTACATGGGTCAGATCTTCAGAAAATGTACAATTGGCAGCTGTACACATTTATTAAAGTATGCTAGAATAGGCTGCAATTTGGTCAATACTAGGTAAATTCGGGTATTTTCGACATTGTATTGATTCTAGCAATATGGTTGGTTAGGTTGATATGTCTTTTGAAGTTTATTTTCGGCTGAAATGTGGGCTATTTGAGGGGATTGGTGAAAAGTTCAAAATACAGCTAAACCTAACCAAACAGATTACTAGAATCAATGCAATGCCGAATATACTCAAATTTACCTATTTGAGTCGAGAGCCTTTCCCTTCGTTTGAAGGGACTCTCTCAACTTTGGGCCTAGACTGTAACTAACTCTTGACACATGAGACTACTCCTAGGTTTCTATCCTTCAAGTTACATTCAAGTAAAAACTTTCAGTCAAGGACATTCTTTAAGATTCCACATCGAGATTTAAAAGTTAAAAGAAAACTTTTTGATTAGTCCCTGAGAGGATTATGTGGCTTAATTTTGAATGTACCGAATCAAGTCCGTAGAAACCCAGCGAGGCATATCTAATGCTATTCTCTCATGTACATCCAAGGCAATGTATCATGTTCATCGCACCGAAATTCCAATGTAATGATTTTTCGAAGTAAAAAGGGATTTCAAAAGAGCGACTGCCCTTAAATAGTTCTTGCCAATTAGGCCTGGCAAAGGTATTTAAGGAAAAAGGTTGGTTGAACACGGTGGAGCATCAAATGAGGAATCTAAAAGGTCAATAATTAATCAGACCAGCCTCTCTACCCCTCTGGCTATTATTAATTGAATGCCTTTCTCAATATGTCCGATCATTATACTTTCCCTTTTATGTCAGACGATGCCTTGCGACGCGATTGGCCATTTCTCTGATCTCCCTATCGTCGCTGGTAGCGTTCGCTTTTTGGGCGACGAGCCATGAAATCTTGCCTCGCAGACGTAGCAAAGAGAGGGAGGCATGTGCGGGAGCTTAACAATGCCTCCATCGTTCCCTTTTTCCTTTCTTTTTTTGTCATCTGGGGACGAGGTAGAAGCAGAAGGAACGGCTAAGAGGGAGCCAGGAGGGAGGTACAACTACCAGTGGTGCTAGTTCATTCTAGCCGAGGCCTGACATAATAAAAAATAAAAAAAAAAACAACAAAAGAAACTTCTGAGTCGGTGAAACAAGGTTTGAGGTGATAATATCAGGGTCGTTACGGTTGTTGCCGCTTGGTGGCGTTTGCGCATGCGCGCGCGGCAATGATTTGTCGCGCGACGCTTTTGAATATTTACATGTTGTTATCAGACGCCGCCAGAGCGCGCCCTTTGATGACTCAATGACAGGCAGCCAATGCCAACTGCCAACACAATATGGGTCAGATTGTCAGAAAATGTACAATTTCCCTTCACCAATCTTCTCAAATAACTCAAATTTCAGACGAAAATAAAGTTCAAAATACAGTTCAACCTAACCCAACAGATTGCTAGAATCAATGCAATGCCGAATATACTCGAATTTACCTAGTATTGACCAAATTGCAGGCTAATTTAGCAGAATTTGCTCAATGTGTACAGATGCCAATTGTACATTTTCAGAAAATCTGACCCATATCTTCCTCCTCCCACCAGTCCCTAGCTCCCTCTTTAAACTCCTCCCCTCGCCCCCACACACAACATAATCAAGTATAAGTAGTACATGAAAAGAAGGGCTCTGACACAGGCATTAGAGGAATTACCTTAGGGGTGGCAGCGGTCGTAGTTAAGGGGGGATTTTTTGTATGAGTTGCCAAAGGAGGGAACCAATTATTTTTACCCTCTCTGCTTTTTCTGTGCTCATGCCCTGTTCAAGTGTAGCGTGTGGGGACAGTGTGGTGGTACGGGGGAGAGAAGTGGGTATTGCGTACGTTCTCCCGCAAGCCCAGTTCCATTCATGAATGGGTCAGATTTTCAGAAAATGTATAATTCAACTTCGCCAATCTTCTCAAATAACCCACATTTCAGCCGAAAATAAAGTTAAAAAAACAGTTCAACCTAACCAAACAGATTGCTAGGATCAATGCAATGCCAAATATACTCGAATTTACCTAGTATAGACCAAATTTCAGCCTTATTTAGCAGCATTTGCTAAATGTGTACAGCTGACAATTATACATTTTCTGACAATCTGACCCTCTGTATTCCCCCCACATCAAGCCCATTAATAAAACCCAGCACAAACATGCTTAGTTGTTGTGTCGTACGGACCCATACATCAGTTAAGTTTCCGACCCATTACATCTTATGGAAGTCTCCTTTATACCGTAATGAGTCCAGGGTGGGGTGTGGGGCTTGCCCCGAGGGGGGTGAACAGACTGCTTACAACCCCCTCCACGCGTTGTTACCCCCTTATATCAGTAGACCCCGGGAGGTAGAGAGTTATTCACCCCTCGGCTCATGCCCCTTCGCTCAAACACAAGAGACGAATGAAAAATTACACTCAAGCCCCAGAAGCCTTGGACAAAGTTAAGGCGGGCAGTAACGTGGCCAAGATCATGGCTCCCTAAGGGTTTTCCTGATTAACACCACCGGGCTGCCACCCGAGAAAAAAGTCCCACCCCGAACACACACCCATACAATATTTCACTCCCGTTAATTGCCCGACACTGGTTCGAGTGAAGACATGTCTTTGTAAGGCTACTTGTATTACAAGCAACTTCCCTCCATCCCCTCAATCCCCTCCCAGCCTCCATCATCTCAATGAAGTCACATCTCTTTGGGGTTTGATCTTTGAAAGCCGAGTCGATGCGGAGTCATTGGCTGGCTGGTTGGGTTGGTGTCTTTGGCTTGAGGAGTCGGGAGGAGATGCGGATGAGGTTGCGGGAGGCTTGCAGGGCCCTGCGGGCACGACTGCGGCTTGTCCGAGGTGCAAAGGTGGCTATCAGACGGCACCTGTAAGGAAGCTAAGCACAAAGACCATCGGGGGGAGGGAGCTCAGACACTGAGACAGCCCCAGCTGTTCCGTCAACTAATGAAGCGTATACTGCCCCCGGCTACCTCTGGGCTGTGATCTATGGAACCTAGGCAGAGGACTTCTGCTTCTCCTCTCTCAGTCTCAGCCTCAGCCTCCTCCTCCTCCGTCTCTTGTAACGGGTCAGATTTTCAGAAAATGTACAATTGGCAGCTGTACACATTTAGGACATTCTCCTAAATTAGTAGAGGCTGAAATATTAAGAATACCGGGTATATTATCTGAAATGATTTGGTATCGCATTGATTTAAAGTATCTGTTCTGTTATGTTAAACTGCATTTTGAAGCTCATCTTTGTCTTAAATGTGGGTTATTTGAGAGGATAGAATAGAATAGAATAAAATAGAATAGAATAGAAAATCTTTTATTTGTCCAATTAACTTAATACAATTACAATGATGTGTAGACAAATAGGTCGGCATAGATATGTTTAGTACGATTGGTGAAGGCGAATTGTACATTTTCTGAAAATCTGACCCTGAAATAACACGTCTGCCACGCCTTTCTCCTTTCCCTAGTGGTTACACTAGAAAGAGTAGTAGCCTCCCCTCCCCCTCCCCCTCCCTCCCCTCCCCCTCCCCCCTATCCCTCAGCTCATGCCCATTTATTCAGCTTGTAACTTCACATCTGTCAAGATAAATTTTACTCTCGATTCCAGTTTGGTTATTTGCCTGCATTGGTACTACATCCATATCGCTTATTGTCGGTCTGTTATGAGACAGGGAGCGAGAGAGAGAGAGAGTCGAGGATGATATATTATATATTATATATATAATGGTTTCCATTGCCATTTCTACCATTGCTTATACTACCAGTAACATCAAAAAGCCTGCCTTGCCTCCTCTCTCCGCGACTGGCCAATATCAGCATATAATCAGTTTATTCCGGTACGTTATAGAAGTGGGGCTGTCGCCAAAGCCTTCAACCTAATCTCTCTTATATTGCAATCAATGTTTTTATAATAACATCACAAAGTGAGGTCAGTAAGCATCACAGAGATGTAATGAAGGTCGATTCTTGTCAACATCAAAAGCTACTGGAGGTTGTTGGAAGTGTAATACATATTCAGGGCCGCGGGTAACAAATAATCTAACAAGCCCTGGTTTGAGATTATCCATCACTCGTCATCCCATAGATAACGCCATTCAGCCCCAAAGATTAGCCGATATCTGGTCTTCTGAACACATTTTTTACGTAGATCTATATGGGTCAGATTTTCAGAAAATGTACAATTCATCTTCGCTCAAATAACCCAAATTTTAGATGAGAATAACGTTCAAAATACAGTCCAACCTAACCAAAAAAATTGCTAGAATCAATGCAATGCTGAATATACTCGAATTTAACTTGTATTGGCCAAATTAAGCCTAGTTTAGATGAATTTACTAAATGTGTACAGCTGCCAATTATACATTTTCCTGAAATCTGACCCATATGCCTTATACTCTAGGCCTATACTAATGCTAGCAATATTGACCATATTCTGTGCTTTTAATTGGGGGCAGAACCTTGGCGTAGGTACAAGGTTTAACCACTCCTTATAACTTAATTCATCATTTATATGCACCCTCCCATTGCGCTGCTCGATTTAATCAATCCATAAAAGATAAGATGCGGGAGTAAGGAAGGTCCTGGGTTTTTTTTATTGCTGGCGGTTGACTTTTTTGTGTGCACCAGCTTCGTCGTTTGATTCTAAGTGTTTTCTGTGCGCAACTTAACGTAACGAAACATAACATATATGGGTCAGATTTTCAGAAATTGTACAATTGGCAGCCCTACACATTTAGGAAATTTTGCTAAATTAGGCTGAAAAATGATGAATACCGGGTATATCTGAGTATATTTTGTATTGCATTGATTTAAAGTATCAGTTCTGTTATGTTAAACTGGATTTTGAAGCAAATTCTTGTCTTAAATGTGGGTTTTTTGAGAGCATTAGTGAAGGCGAATTGTACATTTTCTGAAAATCTAACCCACATATATGCCACTTGACGCAAATGACAAAAAAAAAGAGAATGAAAGCAAGGTCTTATCAGTAAAGGACCATTAGTTGCAGCAACTGCCTATGTGATATAGGGCTTGATACAACGAGTTTCTTATCTAGTGGCTGATAAAGACGCCAGTCATAAGAAGAGATAAAACAGGGGCACAGAAGTGGTGGGAAGATGGTAGACAGGCGAGTAAACACAGCATTGGGCACTGCAAGACATTTAGCTGGAAACAAAGGAGTTAACTGTAATTAGGACTTGTGTATCTGGGTCAGATTTTCCGAAAATGTACAATTCAACTTCACCAATCTTCTCAAATAACCCAGATTCCAGACAAAAATACAGTTCAAAATACAATTCAACCTTACCAAACAGATTGCTAGAATCAATGCAATGCCGAATATACACAGATATACCTAGTTTTGACCATTCTTCAGTATAATTTAGCAGAATTTACTAAATATGCAAATCTGCCAATTGTACATTTTCTGAAAATCTGACCCAAGTGGCGGGAAGATGGTAGACAGGCGAGTAAACACAGCATTCGGCACTGCAAGACATTTAGCTTGAAATAAAAAGGGAGTTAACTGTAATTAGGACTTGAGTAATCTGTATAATGGATGACATTAGGAGGAGGTTGTTATGGTGGACATTTACCACATCCACATTATAGCGGCAGATATGGGGCGGACTTTCAGAAAATGTACAATCGGTAGCACTACACATTTAGTAACTCCTGCTAAATTAAACTACAAAAATCATATATATGTTGGGTATATCTGAGTATATTTGGGGTTGTGTTGTTTTAAAGAAACTGTTCGGTTTTGTTGAACTCATATTTGAAGCTGTTTTCTGTCGTAATTTTTGGGTTATTGTAGAGGATTAGTGAAGGCAAATTGTACATTTTCTGATGACTTGACCCATATAGGTTAAAGTAACTACGGTCTAGGCTCAGAGCCTATCAGATCATGCAGATGGGTTTGTCGGATGGGTTCGCCTCCTACACGAATAAATGGCTTTCCTGGCCCGGGAGTAGACCTACATGCTATGGCTTTCCCTGAGTTTGAAGGGAGTTCTATCGGCTCTGAGCCTAAATAGTTTAGTAGATGAATAGTACAATACATGTGTGATAAGCAAATATATAATATATCATCTTTATTGCATTAGATAACCTTGTATATGTAACATATCGATTGTACCATTCATGACGGCCCTAGCCAGGCGATGTAAATCAGAACCCACAAGTCCCTATATATTTATATATATACCCCTGGGTGCAATTGACTTCTATATAAAAGCAGGCCTTGATAAGTATCTATGTTCTGTACACTGTGCACTCTGTTCTATTTATATCGCTATAATGTCATCACTTCCATACCCTTTTAGAGCGGGAGGCTTTGGCTAGATCAATGCAATGTTTCTGCATGTTATCATTCGAGGTTCCCCCATACAGAAATAGATAACCCATATGTACAATTCAACTTCGCCAATCTTCTCAAATAACCCAAATTTCAGACGAAAATAAAGTTCAAAATACAGTTCAACCTAACCAAACATATTGCTAGAATCAATGCAATGCCAAATATACTCGAATTTACAAAGTATTGACCAAATTGCAGCCTGAATTAGCAGAACTTACTTAATATATATATACAGCTGCCAATTGTACAATTTCTGATAATCTGACCCATATATACCCATACAATCTCCTAGCATATCTCTGGTAGCTCCATTACCATTTTCTTTATATCAATTGCCTTTTATACATCAGTCCACTACAGACCAACATGATAATAACAATTACCACCACCATACAGTCCTCAGCGACGACCCTCGCTGCCTCTGTCTGTCTGCACTGAGATTATGCCCTCAACACCACCAGTACCACCTTCCCCTTCTCCTCTTACTACACACTATGATACAATATTCATCAGTAGGAAAGGCTAGCAAATTATAAATACATTTACGTGTGACAGAATTGTTTTTGTGAGTGGGGCCGAGTGAGTCGAGATCAATTCTTATTGTATTCATGGGTCGGGCAAGCTAGAGGCCACCGGAGAAGGCGCGGGGGGAGAATTTACAACAGGATCCCAGCTGGGAAGTGCCTTAAGGGAGCCCCATCCATAACCCTACTGCACCAGAACATACATACAATATGTATGCAGATAAATGACAAAAAGGCAGAGAGGCCTATGGATATAATACAATTGGACAGGTGCGAACAAAGGGCTTGGTATCACATGGGATAGAATAACATAGAGTTTACTACACCCGGAGAAGCAACCCTTTCGGCTCTGACAGACTTGTCTCATTCAATAATGCTTTATTCTGTCGCATTCCTGTATGTATGGAGTGGATGTGTGTGCTTGCTGAAGGGGGAAGAGTCATAAATTAATGGGTCAGATTGTCAGAAAATGTACAATTGGCAGCTGTACACATTTAGTAAATTCTGCTAAATTAGGCTGCAATTTAGTCAATACTAGGTAAATTCGAGTATATTTGGCATTGCATTGATTCTAGCATTCTGTTTGGTTAGGTTGAACTGTATTTTATTTTCGTATTTTATTTTCGTCTGAAATTTTGGTTATTTGAGAAGATTGGCGAAGTTGAATTGTAATATTCCGACCAAAAAGGTCAGATTTATTCATGGTCGACCTATTGGACTAAATTTGTCAATATTGTGCTGCGATTTTATGTGTGTATCGAATCAGCTAACAGAAAACGAGCGATAATAAGTGAAACCACTGCAACAAGTTGTTTCGGCGGCAAATGCAAATCCCCCTATTGTACGAACCCAAGTTAAATGCCAGGGTCTGATACAGACAGCCTCTTTTCTCACTAAAGGTTGTTACACTAGTATAGCGTACCTAAAAGGTTGCGGCACAAGGCGAAGAAGGTACGTCGCCAAATGATTGCTTTATTATGTATGAGAAGACAAAAGTGCCAGAGCTAATAAATCAAAGCGTTATCAAGGCATACAAATAATGTCTTTATCCTCTTGGATGAACACAGCTGAGAAGCACTTCTGGTAAACCAGATTTTTATGAGACAGCTTCATACATATATTAAATAAAAGCATCCTCATCGTTTTTTAAGCGGCACTGAATGACTCCATAGATTTCGTTTTAAGAGATATACGAGGCGAAGATAGTCTATTCCTATGCATCAATAGGTATAGAATTAATACATATTTGAAGAGCTATGTCATTATAAAATGAAATCTCCATTAAGACTATGTAATGCCGATCAAGACTCTCTGTCATTTAATGGGTCAGATTTTCAGAAAATGTACAATTGGCAACTCTACACATTAAGGAAATTCTCCTAAATTAGCCTGAAAAATGAAGAATATCTTGTATATCTGTATACATTTGGTATCGCATTGATTTAAAGTATCAGTTCTGTTATGTTAAACTGCATTTTGAAGCTCATTTATGTCTTAAATGTTGGCTATTTGAGAGAATTAGTGAAGGCGAATTGTACATTTTCTGAAAATACAATTTGTATATATTTTCTATTATTTAGGATGTTTATACGGCAAATTAATAAATGCAGTCATATCACGTGTACATGTGTATACAATGTATATAAGAATTCACACAGCTATTATGATTGAATTCAATGAGGGAGCTCATATTCACTTGATCTAATGACATTACCTCAATACAATAGCCATCACATTTTGATTAAAGCGGAATTGACACTTACACATATGTTCCGTTCCGATAGCAGTTGGTATGGGAGTTTAATGCCACATGTAATCAGCATTCATAATGAAACACCAATTTACTGAGCACAG